>JAJPUD010002241.1:174071-212437 GCA_023553655.1 Myrmecobius fasciatus
AGAGAGAGAGAGAGAGAGAGAGAGAGAGAGAGAGAGAGAGAGAGAGAGATGCTGAGACAAAATTTCAGAGGGCCATGATATCCTGAGACTTAGGAGTCTGTCCAACAAACCTTTCTTAAGCACCTACTAGGCACCATCAACTGATTTAAATGCTGGATTTACAAAGACAAAACATGTCAGTTTTACTTAAGTAAACACCTAAGTAATACAAAGTGTGTGTTTGTATAGATATATAAGTTAATTTGCAGGTGGGAATACAAGAAATGAATAAAGACTAAAGGATCAGAAGAAGCCTCTTGTAGAAAGTTATGGAAGAAAAATATTAGGATGCCATGTATTGGAAAACAGTGGTAGGCTGTGACATAGAATTCATGAGGGGGAATAACATGGAATCCATTTGGAAAGACTTTTGCCTTTTCCTGCCCAGTACTCTGAACATAGTAGGCATTTAATAAAATGTCTGTTGGCCTTATTATTCTGCTACCTGAGAGACAAGAGAGAGACTGACTAACTTTTCTCAGCTCAAAAGTCTTTCAGGCATGCTACAGTTCTCTTTCTCTTGGAAATTAATTCTGCCCATTATCTTATCAGGTAATATAATTAAATTACTTCTGCAATAACTGCCATTCATTTCAGTGCATTTGAGATTTATTGCCTACCATAACCTGCATGTAGTTCTCAGACCCCACTTTACTTCAGTGGGTAATTTGTTAAACAAGTGTCTTATAGCTCTGGGCAGAAAATTGTCCAAAGAAGATCCATCCTCTTGGAGAATGCGACATTTGGAGCCTGGTGACTTATTAGGAATGCAAACATCCCCAAATTCTCCATTCTGAAGGGCTATGCTGACTCATTCTGCTGTTTGAGCAATTACTGGAACACTATGTCTTCCTCAACATTCCCTGTTTGTGAATTTATAACTGGAAGGGACCAGAGAAATCATTTTATGTAACCTCATTTTAGATAGAAAGAAGCTGACTTTTGTGAGATCAGCCAAGAAATAAGACAAGTCATTTAACTAATGTTAACCTCACTGCCTCAAAAAATTCAAACCAAAACAAAAAAAATTGGATCTGAATCTAATTCATCTCTTTTGGGCCAGCTAGCTCACCTGATATCAGATCCAGGACTGGATCTGTCATTGCCGTTCTTCACAGCATGATTAGCAGGGGAGTAATGGTGGGAAGAACTGGCTACCAGGCAGGCCACCTTAAATCTACCAATGAATCAATCTGCTCAAGCTTCCACTGATGTGTTTATGTTTAATAGTTATCAATTGTAGATTTGGATCCAATAGGGAAATCAGAAGTCAGTTGCCCAACCTGCTCATTTTATGGAAAGGAACACTAAGACCCAGAAAAGTTGACTTGCCCAAGGTTTTGTAGGTATTAAATAGCAAAGTCACAATTCAAATCCAGATCCTGACTCCAAAAGCAGCATTTTATCTGCTACACTTATGTCTTGGACAGTTAAGTGGAACAATGGATAGAGGACCAGGTCTGGAGTCAGGAAGATTCATCTTCATGAGTTTAGATCAGGTCTTAGACACTCAGACACTTTCCGGCTGTGTGATCCTGTTTACTTCAGTTTCCTCATCTGTAAAATGAGCTGGAGAAGGAAATGGCAAACCATTTCAGTGTCTGCCAATAAAAACCCAAAATCGGGTCACGAAGAGATAGATACAGGTGAAACAATTGAAAAACAATAAAATGTCTAGAGCCCAAGCAAAAGCATTGAATGAAAGAGCATGGTAAGATAGGTTGCAACTGAACATTTTCCCAATTAAACTTGCCCATAAATACAAAAATGCACCATCTGTAGGAAGAATGGACACACAACTCTGCAAATCGAAGGTAAACAAAGGATACCATATAAGGACCAGAGCTGTTCCATGGGGAAGCACATGTCTACAATTCTTAAGGGTCACCTGTGTGTCAGAGGGATAGTATTGGGCTCCTCCGAATTGCTATCTCAATGCTCTCTTTGGCAGTCCTGTGGTCTCTGAAGAACATGTGGATATGGCAGCTAACCAGTCTCTGTTGGGTATTGCTCAGTGGCAGGCTCCAAGGGCAATTCAACCACATTCTGTGGTTATTCTGCTGCGGCCAGGTGTGGATCAATTGACTTCAGCTGAAATCCTCAGATGAGGTGCCATCTCATAAGAGAAGTACCTGCCATTTTCCTTTGAACTTAAAATCCAGGGGTGCAAGCTGTATCTCTTTTAGAAAGGCAGGGACCTCGCATACCCAGTCACTGACCTAGGGAAAAACTTGTAGCTGCTTTTTCTCTACAACTAGGAGGATGTTAGTCTTTAGAATCTGGGATTTTTCTAAGCTTTTCCTCTTCAAAAGTACAAGTCCTTTTTCTCGAGAACTAATCTCTAGTAATATAGAGCAACCAGCCAGCTAAGCAAAGCTTCTGGTACATAACTAATTTTTTAAGCTTATTTTCTGTTCACCGAGGGCAATGCCTCTGTCTTCACCAACACGCATAAACTATACCCATTCAGCAACATTTTAGGGTCTGCCCTGCCAATTAACAGTCAAAGGTTGCCTGGGCCAGATGCCCCAGAAATTTTCTCGAATATGAACTTCTTTGTGTTCCCCCATACAAAAGAATGAGAGGATAAAGGGCCAATGGATGATAGCCTAGAAGCAGAGACCTTTGAAAACAGCATCCTTCCCTCCAATACTTTGTTTCATATTTATTCAGGTCTGATACTTTGTGACACCATTTAAGGTTTTCTTGGCAAAGATGCTGGAATGGTTTACCAATTTCTTTTCCAGTGAAGAAACTGAGGTAAACAGAGTTAAATGACTTGCCCAGGTTCACACAATTAGGAAGTGTCTGAGGTTAGATTTGAACACAGGAAGATGAGTCTTTCTGACTAGACCTGGCAGTCTATTCATTGTACCACCTACCTGCCCATTTGTTTCATATTCCTGCTTTTATTATGTAGTTAGTCTAAGGCATAGCACCAAGCTATGAATTGTAGCTTACAAGTAAGTGATTTTATAATTCTAGTATTGTACCAGGTCAGCATTAACAGTATGCAATCCATGCCTTTGATAAATGGTGTGTTGGAGTGCTCAGTAGAATAAGACTAACCTTTCTGGTATGTTGAATAAATATTCACTAAAGTGATGTGATACAAGGAATACTGGATAACAAAAAATTCTCTCTCTCAAATTCCATCATTAGAAATTTATTTCTTTGTGAATTGAGGATTTATCAGTTTTCTTTTAAAATGTAAGCTCTTCAGATAGCACTGGTTTTTTTTAATTCATTGATAGATAGTACAAAGTAAAGAATCCTAGGAATGGATCTATTATTAGTGTCTGGGGAGGAAAAAATGGGGCCAGAAAACTGGATAAAGATTAAAGAAAGGGAAAAAAGCTCCCATGATTTTAGAAAATTGTCTAGTACAAATACTAATAAGAACTATGATAATAGCTTACATTTATATAGCATTTAAGTTTTGCAAAGCGATGCATATATATTATCTCTTTTATCTCAAAGAAGTCCATGGTCTCATGTAATATAAAAATCAATATGAAATTACAAGAAAAGAGTAAAGATGAGAAGAATATTGTATGTAATTATACAGCTCCAATCCAACCTCACTAAATAATCTATGAACTCTGAAAAATGGAAGATGTTCAGAAAAAAAAGAACTTGATTCTAATAAAAATTTCTTAGCAGCATTTAACTAATTTAAAAAAAAGACAATTGCTGCTGTTATGATCTATTCTAGTCAGAGTTAATGTTTCAGAGATTAAGAAAAAAGAGAGAAGGGGCAGAGGAGTAGTCCTTGGTTGATACAGAGAAAGTGGGGTTCAAGTTGAGAGGAAAGCCTGGTCTCTGCAGGACTTCAAGACTGAAAACACTGAAAGCTGAAATGAGTGAGTAGAATAGATGCTGATTAACTATTTCAGAAGCAAAGGGAATGCCTAGGAGATAAGAAGCTAAAATGTAATACTCAGAGACCTGGAGAAACTTACATGAACTGATGCTAAGTGAACTGAGCAGAACCAGGAGATCATTATACATGGCAGCAGCAAGATTATACAATCATCAATTCTGATGGATGTGGCTCTCATCAACAATGGGATGGTTCAGGCCAGTTCCAATGATCTTGTGATGAAGAAAGCCATCTGCACCCAGAGAGAGGACTGTGGCAACTGAATGTGGACCACAACATAGTAATTTCACTTTTTGTTGTTGTTGTTGTTTGCTTGCATTTTGTTTTCTTTCTCATTTTTTTTCCTTTTTGGTCTGATTTTTCTTGTGCAGCATGTTATTTGTGGAAATATATATAGAAGAATTGCATGTTTAACATATATTGGATCACTTGTCATCTAGGGAAAGGAGTAGGAGGAAGGGAGGGGAAAAATTAGAACACAGGGTTTTGTAAGGGTGAATGTTGAAAATTATCCATAGTTATGGTTGATTAAATTCATGAGCTATTTAACTTAAATAATTCAATTTGAAAAATTTAATTTGAAAAAATGCAATAGACTAATCTCTCCAAGTTTAGATCTTTCAATGAAGTTCCCACATTTAAAGTAGAGAATTTGGGTACAAAGGAAATAATAGCATCTCTTGGAGCTGAGAAGCCATTGTAGAGACAAGGTGCCCTCCATTCAACATTATCTATATCTTTCATGGTTACATATGGATGCCACCCCTTTACCAAGTACCAACGGGCTCACCTCCCACCCTTTGAATTGTCTTGACCTATTGATATGTTGTGTTTAATGTGAATAACTAATATGGGCCCAGACACTAGAGGGCAATGCAGCTCAATGCAACATACTGGGCAAGGTTGTTGGATGGTTGACTTCAGGCCTTAGTCTAGCCAGTCTTGAAAAATAAAAGAAGTATTGAACAGTCTAGACTTGAGTAGTGCAGATGGTGTAACCCTATATTCATACAGGCTACATGAGAACTTGGAAGGCTGTCTTCTGATTATTGCCCCTTCTAATCCAAACTCCCCACAGCCCAATCTGATGACTAATACCAGGATGTGCTGGTAAATGTTTAACAATGGCTCTTAATTTTTTAAAAAAAGGAATTTATGCATGATACACTTTTTAAGTTTAATTTTCATAATTAATATTTTTCTTCCCTTTCTTAAGTCTAAACAATCAACAAATAAATCAAACCTTGATTTGTGGTATTGCCAATTTCCAAGTAAATGCTCAAACTGAAAATTGAACAATTGGGTTGGTTAGAGCTGGTTCCAGCACATTTCTAATGATAGCCATCCTTGGCAACTGGTTCAACAGATTAGGTTTCCATGGTAGGAATTACTGACCCTGGATTGTGATGGCAATGAAGGGCTCTCTAGCTCTAGGTTCCTACTTTTCTTTTTAACAAGTACCCCAAGACTTTGTCAGAGAGAAAACATATTATAAGAGCTCCTTCTCATATTTTCCCAAGAACTCTTATAAGGTCACCAACTGTTCTGATTAGCAAGTAGGTCCTGTAGTGAAGTTAATTGCCAATTGAGCAGTTTTTGTGGGGACTAAACCCATCCAAGAGTGCTGATTGTATCCAAATAATCCTGGTACTTGAGATGATGCTTCAGTGAAGGATCAGACTAGGGGCTAAGGCTGCAGGCCAAAGAGAATTGTACAAAACCATGTGCCAGTACTGGAAATAGAAGGGTAACTCATTCTAATTTCATATGATAGCTGGATGTATTGCAGCAGCAGCAGCAGCAACAGCCAGTATTTTGGGAAAGAGGGAGTAGCAGTTTGTATTTGAGCCAAGAATCTCAAAACATTTCTCATTTAGATCCATAGAGCCTTGGACTTCTGGATATTGTTCTGGACCCCATTGTGCATAAGACTATTTCTGGATATCTGCTGAACTGGGACACTAAGCACAAGTAAGAATTGAATGGACAAACTCTCTCTCTCTTCCAAGAGAAGAGCTGATGTGGGTCTCCTGAAAGAAAATGTTAAAAAGACCACCTATTCCTTAGAGTCCAGAATAAAGGAGAGACTAGGAAATAAAGTGGAAGGAGTTTTAGATAAGGTTTAAGAGAAATGATGGAGCTCATAGTGGATAACCCCAAATTACTCAATAAAGTGGAGAGGCATTTGGGGATAGACATATATAAAAGGCTTTTGAGGTTTGAAGTAGGGAAGATAAGGGATGGCGCAAAGTAGGGATTCTAATGGATTGCTAAGGTCATTGTGAATTAGTGGTAATATATGGCCATGGAACCAATCTAGTTTTAGGCTTCAATAATATATGGCCAAAGTCAGGGAGGTGATAATTCTACTGTTCAAAGCCCTAGTCAAACACATTTAGAATATCTTATGTAATTCTGGGCATCACCTCTTAGAAGGGACATTATTCATGTTGAACATGTCCATAAGATGGTTATATAGATGGTAGATTGCAAACCATACTGCATGAAGATGCACTGGAAAAATTGAGAGTGTTTGTTGTAAAGAAAGGAAGGTTTGGGATTGGTCATGTAATTCTTTCTCTCCCTTATGCCAGTTTTGGAGACCTGTGAAAAGTTCCCCTCAATAAGTTTTTGTTAGTCTACTCTCTGACCTTTGGCTTAAACCACTTGTAGACTTACTAATCACTCACATTTCTCAGGCTTTAAGTTTTCCAAAGTATGTCACTCAAGACCACCCTGTGTGGCTCATACATTGACTTGGAAGGTCATCCTCAAAGAAAAGTTCCAAAAATATGCTGAGAAATCTCATCCTTCTGAGAATATTAGTAGTAGTAGTATTAGGACCATTTATCCACTGAATCTTGGAGAAGAGGTTCATGATTCCTACTTAATGAGAGAAGTGCACCCTGTATGTGAGATTTCTATAATATCTTTTATCCAAGGAGTTCAAAACTCATTTCACTATGTGATCTTTTGGGTTTGGAATCAATTTTAGTTTTTTTTTATTGATAGATACTATTATATTATTTTAATAATACCATCTCATATACATAATGAGACTTAATAAGAATAGAAGCTGGCATTTACACAGAACTTTAAGATTTGCAAAGTTCTTTTTTTAGTAATAGCTTTTTATTTTCAAAATATGTGCAAAGATAAATTGCAACATTCACCCTTGCAAAACCTTGTATCGGAATCAATTTTAAGAGAAATCATGCATTTCTACCAACATGTCATCCCCTGCTGAACTTCTAAGGAGCCACAATATTCAGAAAGGTCTGTGACCGTCTGTGCAGCTTTAACAGGTTTCTCTGATTTGCTTATCCCGCTCTCTTTGCTACTTTGCATTCTTCTCTCCCAGAGTCACATCCTTTGGACAAAATTCCAAGCAGAGGGCGTTCATGAGGGTCTCCATGGTGATCATTCTTGCCCTGGTCACCATGGTGACCTTGGCTTCAGCCTCTCAGATAATTATCAGATCAAATGCCTATATGGTCCTGGTCTAACCCCCCCCCCCATTCCCAATGGGAGCTTGAGTCTTAATCATGATTTCTGTTCCCTTGTTATTCTGGCATAGAATGGAGAGAGAAGAGCCGGGTATGAATAGGAGAGTACAGAACATTTGTCTGTGGGTGTCTGCCTCAGTTAGTTTGAATAAAGTGCTCCGAAGCAAGGAGAATAGCTTCAGTTTTAGAGGGAGAAAGGTACTATATCGGCAGAGCTGGCAGGGGCTCTGGGCTGTCTCTCGTCCAGCTGCTCCTCTCAGATTCCACACACAGAGCCATCCAGGCACTTGGCTCCCCACCATCACCCTCTTTTCATTTGGCACTGTGGTTAGCCAATCACACAGTGTAATGCTTCAGCTGGAGGATATCAATCCGGACAGAGATCGTTTAAGGTTTTTTTGTTTTGTTTGGTTTTGTTTGGTTTTTGTCTTTCTGTTTCTAGGACCTTGTATAGTACTGGCTTGATATATAGTGAATGCTTAAGAAATGCTTGTCGAGTGAATGAAGTGAATTGACAAACATTAATAAATCAAGAAATAATTGTGAAAATGCCTACTGTGTGCATAGCATGTGTTAGGCAATTGGGGAAATGTGAAATTTAATTAAGAGCTATCCCTGTGCTCCTGAGAGATAGCCCTATAATGGGATGAGCTAGAATAGCCAAAACATTTATGTATCCCAGTGGATTACTCTGTGTGTGTATGTGTCTGTCTCTGTCTCTCTATGTCTCTCCCTGTCTCTGTCTCTTTTTGTCTACTTCTGTCTCTCTCTCCCTTTCTCTCTCCCTCTTTCTCTCTGTGTCTCTATCTCTGTCTTTCTCTTTGTCTATTTCTGTCTCTGTCTCCCGCCCCCCTGTGTCTCTCTCTGTCTCTGTCTCTGTCTTTCTATCTCTTTTTCTGTTTCTGTCTCCTCCTTTCTCTATCTGTCTCTCTGTTTCTGTCTGTCTGTCTGTCTGTCTGTCTCTCCCTCTCCATTTTCTCTCTCATCATTATCATATAATAAATCCAGAATCAAGCCACGATATGAATGCAGACAAGCTAAATTTTGTCTTCTTCTCACTATGGTTACTTTGGACTTTTCCCATTGGTGAATGATTTATAGAGATGATTTGGACTACTTATGGGACAAAGAGATATAGAGATAGATAAAAACATAGATAGATAGATAGAAACATAGATACATAGATAGAAATAAGTAGGTAGGCAGATAGATAGATTGATAGATAGAAACATAGATACATAGATAGAAATAGATAGACAGACATAGATAAAAATAGATAGATGGATAGATAGATAGATAGAATGATAGATAGAAATAGATAGAGAGATAGATAAATAGAAATAGATAGATTTCTCCCACCCTGTTTCTGAAGGGAACTGTGGTTTTCACCTCTGGGGGGAGGAGGAGGAGGAGAAGAACTGGACCTATGTAGAACAAAATAGCCAGGATCCAGCCCAGCTATGACTGGCCTTCATTCTTCTCTCTTCAAGAGGGGTTTTGCACTAGAATTTTTGTATGCATATGTGTGGGTACATGTGTGTACATACATATATATGTATGTGTGTTTTTCCAGTCATATTTTAGTCATGTCTGACTCTCTGTGACCCCATTTGGAGTTTTCTTGGAAAAGATACTGGAATGGCTAGCCATTTCCTTCATGAGGAAACTGAGGCAAACAGGGTGAAATGACTTGCCTAGGATCATCCAGCTAGTAAATGTGTGAGGCCAGATTTAAACTCAGGAAAATGAGTCTTTCTGACTTCATGTCCAGCATTCTATCCACTGTGTCACCTAGCTGCCTATGTATACATACATACACACAGACATATGTACACACATGTTATATATATATATATATAATGTAATGTACAATAACATATACAATAAAATTTATACATTAAATATTTGTAATTTAAGTATATAATGCTATCTTTTAGGAATTCTAAGTACCCCAGTCACTCCAAAGGTGAGAGTAACTGTTAGCTTTCTCTTGCTTAGTTCCCTCTCTGATGAGCACATACACAAAATCTTGGATAGTGAGCAAACTCATTTATTGAAGCAAATAAATGATAAGTAAAAATCAAGAAAGTTATGCATGTTAGAGTAGACAAAAGAATATCGAAGAGTAAATGAGCTCTTTGGAAGATAAATAAATTCTCAGCCCAGCCAAAGAATGATCTCACTATTCTTGGCAATCTCTGAAAGTTCAGATGATGGGAATCGAGGAACATGTTGGGGGACCATCTTCTCATATATCTGTGACTCCAGGAATCATAAGTTCATGGTTTCCTTCTTGTCTGCCTCTCTTGAGCTTCTTTCTTTGCTCTTCAAAGTTCAGAGGTCTCTCAGCCATTCAGAAGTCGTGTCTCCCTCTGTGTAGAGTATCATAGGGTTGTCCTTCAGGGATATCTCCCAGAATTTTGGTGGGAGTGAGAGAGTATCAGGAATAAAAAATGCCTTGAAACAATGAAGCAAAGAATTTGCTAAAGGCTCTGATGGAAATTATAAAAAGAAGAGTTCCTAAAATATTTATAGGATCATAGATTTAAAGGATACAGGGAAATAGAAGCCATCTCCATAAAAAGTATCAAATACTACGAAGCAATGCAGCTTTAAAATGTAATAAAAATATTTAGTAAAATAGAAATAGAATAGAAGATAGATAATATGGGGTTTTCTATGTTTGTGTTGACAGGTGATTTTTCTGAGTCAGTATGTGTCTGTAGGATTCCTGAGGTATCATTTAATGTCCCCATTCTTATTTGAGTTTTTCATCATTGATCTAGACCAATCCTTTCATTTTACAGGAGGTAAAACTGAGGCAATGATATTAGAAATGGTTTGACAAAGGTCATATAAGTAATAAAGAATGGAGTCATTTAAATATTATTGACTTTAGCATATAAACTGAAAAATTTTGAAAAGACTTGTACTCATTAAAATAATTAAGTGTTATGGTGGTTGTAGTTTTTTTTTTTTTTTTTTGAGATGTTTCCCTCTCTCTCCCATTCTGGGAGTACAACAGCCACTCATAGTTCTGACTCTACTGCTGAATGTCAAGAAAGCTTTGACTCATTTTATTTCTGAGCTAGACGGGTAGCCCTTGGAAATTCACCCTGTTGGTTATAGACTTAGCATGGATAGATTGACTTTAGCCCTGCAGTAGCTCAGAATTTCCCAGGAATCCTATAGCCTCAGCTATTAGATATTAATAATAATAATAAGTCTAGTATTAGATATTAATGGGTTTGTGCCCTGAAGCCTGAGTAGCTATATGGTCCAGTGGATAGAATGCCAGACCTGGGGTCATCTTCCTGGGTTCAAATCTGGCTTCAGACTCTCACTAACTTGCCACTGTAGATAAGATACTTAATTCTGCTTACCTCAGTTTCCTCATCTGTAAAATGAGTTGGAGGAGGAAATGACAAACCATTCCAGTATCTTTGTCCAAAAGTCTTGAAGAGACAGAATGAACGAGAACGAAAATGTGCTGGATGTTGTGCTAAGTGCTAGGGATACAGAAAAAGGCAAGACATTTCCTGCCCTCAAGAAACTTTCAATCGAATAAGAAAGACAACCTTCAAATAAAATGTATCCAAAGCAAGCTGTATACAGGCCACTTACTGTTTGCTATGGCAGGCTGCCTTTCAATATATACATAATTTTATGATTTGTTAAAGCTCAAATATTTTATCATGAAATTGCTGTTATAATTTCTATTCTGCTTTATAATTCATATAATTCACAATAGGGATCTAAATAAATCAGCAAAAGAACTTGAAGAAAAGAACTCAAAGCATGTTTTCTACTTCTGGTGGCTAAAAAGTCTGAGGTTTCTCTATCTGTAGCACCCTTGGGGCCCTTCTCAATGTGATCCATTCACAGATGGTTGGAGAGTCGTCAGCTATTTAAACCAACTATTTGATTTAGAGCCCACAATAATCTTTCTTTTATTAAATCAAAGCTGATGACTAAAAATTCAAAGTAACAGCTTTTAATAAAATGAAATAAGCAATAAGATGGAATTAAATCAAGTATTAAACTCTCCAAGCACTCATTCCAAAATGGCCATCGTCCATCTCCCCACATGTTTCTCAGGTAGAGTACTATTCCTGCTTCCAGCTACTCCTTCTATATCCAGTGTCTTCATCATACTAAGAGGAAGAGCAATCAATTTACTCATGGCAGGTCTGGGAAGCTCCTTGGGCTCCAAATCTTTCATGTGATCACCCAGACTGAACAACTGGGCTTCTTCTGGCCTCTGCTTGCTTCTACTGCTGCCCCTGGTCTGCAGCTATTCCTCTCCTGGACTCAGATCATATTATTTCTAACCTGGTCTTTGGCTATGATATACCTGACTGCTCATAATTCATTCCCTAACTTATTTTCTTAGGTCTCATTTTCATCCTCTATAGCAATAGTTGCACTATCCTTTTAAAATTGGTTACGCAGAAAGCTGCTGAATCACACAAAGGTTTTTTTTTTTGTTTTGTTTTTTTGGGGGGTGTAATTCCCAAAGTAAACTTGGTATTTATGCTCTGGTCTTATCCCCTTTCTTTAAGGGTCCCCAAATGCTTTGGAACAGCAATAATTTTTTTTTTTTGGCTCAGGCAATTGGGGTTAAGTGACTTACCTAAGGTCACATAGCCAGGAAGTCTTAAGTATCTGAAGTCAAATTTGAACTCAGGTCCTCTTGATTTCAGGGCTGGTGCTCTATCCACTATACAAGCTAGTTGCCCTTAAAGCAATATTTTTTTTTTGCTTTTTTTGCTGAGGCAATTGGGGTTAAGTGACTTGCCCAGGGTCACAAAAGCAATAATTTTTATAAGTAAATAGCCATTTATGATTTTAGAGGTAAGCGGACAAGTCCTTTTCTCCCCAAAATCACATAAACTAATAGAATACTGACTATAGAAAATGTCTGATCAGAAACAAAGGTTCCTGGAGAAGTTCCGTGTGTAACTGAGCCTAAGAGAAAATCTTGCCTTTCCCTTTTTTTTGGTTTCATATTAAGATCCAGTTAAGCCATTGTGCCAGGCTAAGGTCAGGAGTTAAACCTTCTCAGGAATGTCAGCTCCAAAGATCAGAGACGGAAGCCAGAAGTATTTCAAGCCTGGTCGGGTGCACAGAGATCAGTTCTTACTATGGGATTATCACTAGAACCCATGGAATCATGGATAATGTTTTGGACCCGGGAGTCAAATTTCGCCTGATATTCACTATTTGCCAAAGAATAAATGGGAATGACCAAATTATTTTGAGTATTATATTTAAAGTAATATAAAGGAGTTAGGAAGGAAGATACTATCTACTTCTAGAGAAGGAACTGATAAATAGAAAATGCATAATATGGTTTTACATACACACATATACATACTTACAAATGTGTATATATATTTAATAAATGTGTATACATATTTACATATGCATGTGTTAAATAATGACCTTCTCTAAGGAGGGGGAGGTGGGAGGATCTAGTTCAGAACTAAAAATGGAATAAAAAATATGTCATTTAGTTAAGAAAAGAAACTATTTACTAGCTATATGATGACTGAGCAAATCCCCAAAACTCTTAGAACTTCAATTTCTTCATTTGTAAAGCTAAGGATTTAGACTAAATTCATTAAGTACTTCTTGTGTGCCCAGTACTATCCTAAATGATAAGATCCTTTATAACTAGGTGGGGGTAGCAGAGAGAGCCTGAAGTATTACTCCCTGAGGCAAGCAGGGAAGGGCATTGATGGGGGATCAGTTTAATCTTATAGTACCACTCTTTGTGGAAGTCCTGGGTAGTCCCATTTTGCTGTGTCCAGTCAGAAATCCAAGTTATATCAAATCTCTGAAGTTAAATTTCCCCTATAAATCTGTCCATGGCCTATGCCATCTTTGCTGAACCCCTTTGGGTTAAGCTCGCCACTGCACTCTGTCTCGTGGTGTCTTTCTCCTTCTTATGGCTAATTCTTTTGGGGTACTAAACACCTCTCTGGATTTAGCCTGCCAGTCAATGGCATAATCCCCCCTTATGGAATATTTCCTTTCTCCTGGTTAATTGTGAGTTCCACTTGTCTTTTCCATCATTGTTAAAACCACTTTGGTATCTAACTATCTGCTCTCCCAACACTATTTCATATTTACCTTTCCTGGTATTTATTATATCTCTTCCTTTTGTCTATAACTTTCTCTCCTCAATAAACCTACCTTTTGCCAAAGAGAATGACCATTGTGAATTGCTGTGTTACATAGACATCTTATGGGACTCCCTGGTTCTTTCTCCTTCCAAATTGCTTGGCTCCATAGTCACAGTTTAAGGGCCTAAAAACTTGGTTCTTTTTAAACTGACTGCAGAAAACCTCAGAAAGATAGAGGAGGCTATAGTTACTAGTTCCCCTGAGCCTGCCCCATAAATCAAAGACCCTGTCTTTGTGATTGTAGAAGGAGGGAGGGTGATTAAGAGCAGAGGTCTATCCTAAGGGTTTGAAATTCCCATTTAAAATTTATTCATTTGAAAAGCATCAATAGCATATTTTAAAATATGCAGAAAAAAATTCCCATGGGGAGCATGAATAAACAGGGCAATTTTGTTGTTGCTTTATTAAATGTAACATACATTTAAAAAAAACTATATAATAGAAAGTCTCAATTTTGTATATACTCTTTTGTTCCTGGTTTATTGAAATGTTTGTGCTTGTTGATGATTGCTAAGTTCATAGCATTTATTAAAAATGTATTTGTTCAGCTTAAGGTTTTGCTCCTGGCAAAAAGGAACTTTTTATTATTTTTTTTTTTTTGGTAATTGATAACAAAGCAGTTATGTCCTGAATTAGTTTATTTTGGCTGGGAAGTGGTTTTGATTCTGGGGAGGGAGAGAGGGAGAGTTCTGAGTTAGGATAAAGAATGTTTTGGGATTGGAGAAGGCACAGAAGGGTAAATTGGATTGCCAAAGACAATTCCATCCTTTCCCCCATTTTCCCTAAGGCCTTCTCTGCTTTCAGGGACCTGTCCCAGCCCCCACCACTCCAGTGTTTATATTTGTTGAATTATTCTCATAGACAGTGATGCTAGCTTTGCATAAAATTCTGGGGCTCCCAAGGCAAAATTTCAAACAGGGCTCTTTCACTTATTGCTTATGGCAATACAGACAGTTCCAGGGCAGAAGGCTTCCTTTTCTTCAAAACCTCAGCTCTTTCCCTGCCTAGTTTATCCACGATGTTCAAATGTTTCCCTAAAGGGATTCACGCTTCTTTGGTCCCGGTGTGGTCTGATAGGAAAAGTCAGAAGATTGGTGTTTGAGTCCCAGTTCAGGACTAAGAAAATCCATCTGTTTGCTCAGCCTTAAAATGGAAGCAAAAATGTTTCATACCACTTGCCTCATAGGATGGTTGGGAGAAAAGTACCCTATAAAAACGACCCTTCCTATAAAAATGACCATTATAATTATGAGGTAAGGATAATAATGTGCTCTGAATCCAAGGTTCAGGAACTGCATGCTTCAGACAGTAAGGGATGCAGAGTGGTTCATGAAGAGCCTTTGCCAAGATAATTTGGGTTCAAATCCTACCAATGACACAAATCTTGGAAAGTTCCTTAATTTTAAATTCCATGGATTTCAATGTTTTCACCGGTAAAATAAAGGGATCTAGCCTAGATGGCTTGGGAAGGCTCTTTCAGCTCCCAGTCTGAGATGCTCTACTATTGGGTCAACAGATGGATGTGTTCTTTGGTGATCTCTACTGAACTGGAGCTTTTAGGAGAAAAAGGCCCTTGATGATCCCCCAGCTCAAGGACAAAGACAAGATTTGACTGACCAGGGATTTCATAATAACAGCAATCCAGCATCTACTTCTTCACCTCAGCCCCTTGAGGGCACCAGAGATGTACTTATTTAGAAAAGATTGGTTGAGTATTTTTGAGTCTAGAAGGAAGAGAAGAATGATGATCTCCTTGTAAAGACAAGGAAAAACCTGATGGATAAAGGGTGGGGACAAGCCACTGGTTGTGAAGGGATAGAACAATTCCTCAGGAAACAGCTCTGGAGAGATTTTGTGTGTGTGTGTGTGTGTGTGTGTGTGTGTGTGTGTATGTGTGTGTGTGTGTGTGAGTGTAGCAGGGGATAGGTGGTAACCAACTTTTCTGAACTCCATATCAAGACATAGGGTCAATCAATAAGACCTTGATGCCATAGTTGCTTGGATTTTATATTAGGCTCACTGAGTCATTCATGGGCTTTGTGACCAGAAACCCAGCAAATTTGGTTCCTCTTGTGTTTTAGTGGTACAATCTGCAGGAAAGATGACACTTAAACTTCACCAGAATATAATGTATTTTGTTGGACTGTTTAAAATGACAGTTTACATTTGCCTCAACTCTGCACTATTCAGTCTACTCCAAACCCAAATCTTCTCTAAGGTATCATGGTCAGCTTACACTGTCCAACTGCTCCTGCACCTACTATTGTGGCAACCAATTGTTAGTTGCTGATGGCACCAGATGCTGCCACTGCTGCCCTCAAAGGAATCTAGACCTTTCAAAAAGTCACTAGGTCACCACTGAGCCTAGACACATCTCTCTTGACTTACTTAAAGAAGTAAATGTAAAGAATTAGTCCAAACTCAGGTTCTGCCTTGTTTTGGCAAGATACATGTTTGAAGCCATGCTAACTGCCATGAATTTAAAGTCACATGGATATAGGGGATGGGAGAATGGGACCTCTACCCAACTGTCAGGATGCTGCTTGTAAAGAGTCCTGCAGCTGGAAAGGAAAAGATGGGTCAATGGCCCCTTTTGCACATCCATCTAATCATTAGCAACTCCAGCTCAGCAGTCAATAAAGGGACTTTTTATCTTACAGGGCAAACATTTAATCCTGAGTCAAACATGATTAGAAACAGGCTGCAAAGCCTCAATTGATAGGACCCAATGAGGGAAACTTGGGGTACAGTCTATAGAGTAGCCCCGATGTCCCCATTGAGCCTCCATTACTCTCATATGGTCATATGATCATGTGGTTATGTTTGTGTGATATCTCCTGTATTCTATTTTGCCATGAGAGCAAAAAGTCATCTTATCTTTGTATTTAGTGATCAAAGGGAAAACAACTCTCGCTCAGGGATATTGTACAATTGATTTTGAAAAAAATGCATGACCTATTTTTAAGCTTCATCTACATTAATGACATTTTCTCCATCACCTTTCTGAGCCTAGAAAATAACAAATCAAGCACTAATTTGTATCATTTGCTACTTCCTGGTGTGTAAATGGTTGCACTGAAAATTTAATAATTCTCTGAGTTGGTAGGAATTGCTATAGCTCACTGGTGCTTTTCAGTGGATGGTTAGCACTCAACCCTTCCCTATCTCAGGATGGCTAGAGAATGAATATGGGGAGAAAGGGAAAGAAGGGGAGAACATTTCAAACATGCCAAGAGTTAACTGTCAGCTACTCTTGCTGCCCATTTTAGGATCTTCTTCTGAAGTTCCATGCTGAGTTTTCCTTGGAAGGTCTTCTTTGGACAGTGAAAAGAACTTTTCTCATGTCAGACTCACCAGTGATTTTAGGGCATCTTCAACTCTTACACGGGGAAAAAAACAAACAAACAAACAAACAAAACAATATAGAGAAACTGTACATCCCTCTGCCCAGGATTATTATTTTCCAATCAGACCCTCAAGCCATTAAAACCAGGGAACTTTTCAGGGGTTAAATAGGAGTAAGTCTCATATGAATTCCAAACTTGATTTCTTTTTGTGGAGACAAGCAGAAGAGGCTATATGAAAGTTCTGTAACCTGACAAGGGAAGAGTGAATGGCATAGTAAAGCTGAAAGAAAACTTGATCTGGACTCAGAACATTCATATTCAAATCCCTAACTAGCTGTATGACTTTGGACAAGTCACTTAATTTCAAAATTTGTTGCTTCCTCTGTAACATATAGGGATTGTACTGGATGATCCTGAAAGTCCCTCATAGGATCAAATGAGATAACTTTCCTTAAGTGTTTTATCAATGTCATCTATCATTATTTATCCTGGGAAATGTCAGAATGTCAGATGGCAGGAGGTAAAAGTCAAACATTCTGTGATCTTTTGAGGGAAGGAGGAAGATAATGGCTACATCATTTTTTTTTTAAAAAGAACTTTAATTATCTCCCAAGGTAAATAATGACAGATGACACTGATAAAAAACTTAATCAAAGTTAATCTAATTTGATCTTTATAATTACTATATTAGCTAGGTTCTATCTGGAGGAATTATTGTAACTATTTTACAGAAGAAAAAATTTGCAATGTATTCCACAATCAGGGTCAGAGGCAGAATTTGTACATATGTCTCCAGATCCAATTCTCTTTCACTATGATCTGTCTCTCTGACTCATAGTCACTTTTTATAATAAGGCAAAGCTTACAACTCATTTGTAAATCTGTACAGAAAGAGAGCATAGAAAGAACACCTACCTAAGACATTTGGGGCTTATCCTGGATGTTATAAGCTTACCTATGTAACCTTGCAAATCTTCTGAGCCTCAGTTTTCTTGTGTGTAAAATAAGTAGGTTGATCAATAACCTATAAGGTACTTTCAATTCTAAATTCTGTGAGTATGTTAGATACAGAAATCTAACCCTGCTTCTTTGCAACCAGGAAAGCTGGGCATGATGGTTTGGGCCAAGGTCATAGCTCCTAAATCTTGACAGAATAACCTATACTTGTTCAATTCAGTTCAGTTAAATTTAATTTAATTCCATTCAACATCAATGCTAAGTAAGCATCTACTCTGTATAAGACAGTGCTAGGTGCTGATGATACAAATACTTAAAAAAAAAACCCAACCTTACCTTTTCTGATCTCTAGAAATTATATTCTTGGGGAGAGGGGTTTTATGTATATATAAATGAGTGAATACAAAGTACTGGTTATCCCAAAAGTTTTAGTGCAGTTTTAAGATCAGATAATTTCAGGAATACAGATGTTACAAGCTTATAAAAACATTTGAAAATTTTAATTATTAAAATTT
This sequence comes from Myrmecobius fasciatus, assembly GCA_023553655.1. Taxonomy (NCBI): domain Eukaryota; kingdom Metazoa; phylum Chordata; class Mammalia; order Dasyuromorphia; family Myrmecobiidae; genus Myrmecobius; species Myrmecobius fasciatus. The sequence continues at coordinate 192,507 of JAJPUD010002241.1, forward strand.
TAATATTTATCTTTGTGAATTTTGAATAGTAAATTAAAAATTGTAATCTTAACAAGACAAAACACCCTTTCATCATGCACTGTGTATATGGAAGTTTTTGGAGGATATTTTCTCAGGCAGGTGATCATAGATGTTTTGCTTAGTCATCTTTTTTCATCTAATATATCTCTATTAGACTTTTTTTTTATAGGGATCACATTAAATAAACATATATGTACGTGTGTGTATATATATTTGCAATTAGCTTTCAAAATGAAGCCCTAATGCCTTAGTTAACACAAATGTTTCTGGATGGGTTGAAAGAGAGCTAATAGATGCACAGTCAGGGCCAAGTGGGTGTGTTTTAACATTTGGGTTGGTTAATAAGTTCTCATGCCAACATTGATTCTAACAAGAAGCCAAGATGCAAACCAAAGGAGAGAATTTGGGATGAGCCAGTGAGGACTGGCACGTGGTAGATGGAAGAAGCCTTGATGAATATCACACCAAAGTTAATAATGGGACTGAATCCTGTAGTATAGAGTTCTTCATATTTTCTGTGTCATGGTCCTCCTTAATAGTCAGATGAAGTCTATGGAAGCCTTGTTAAAAATTGTTTTAAATGCATAAAATACATTGAATTACAAAGGAAACCAATTATATTAAAATAGAGATATCAAAATATTTTTTTAAAATTCATGAACCTTAGCTTAGTAATCTCTGTTGCAGGGCACATTCAGGAAAGACTTGTAGTCAAGTCTCTTGGGGAACAGACATGGGAGGGGTCACTCCTTTACCCTAGGAATGAAGTTGCAAATTAATTCTTTAAAAATGAGTAATCTAGGGGCAGCTAGGTGGTGCAGTGGTTAGAGCACCAGCCCTGAAGTCAGGAGGACCTGAGTTCAAATCTGGTCTCAGACACTTAACATTCCCTAGCTGTGTGATCCTGGGCAAGTCACTTAACCCCAATTGCCTCAGCAAAAAAAAAAAAAAAAAGAGTAATCTAGTTTTGGATGCCCCCTCTGTTGACCTGAATAGTTAACTGACACAAAAATCCCATTCCTCATCTATACTAGATAATATTTTCATGAAGTGTGTGGTAAGAGCTCAAGAGATACTGCTGATGATTTATGTTCCCATTTTATAGATGAGGAAGTAGAGCCCCAAGCAACTTGTCCATTGTCACACCCAGCACCTGGGTATAGTGCTAAGATTCAGATTTAAAGAATCCTTTCTTCCTGGACCAATCTTTGGGTTAAATCGCCTTTCCAAAGGGTACAGGCATTTGGTACATTTGTTCTGAATTAAGCTTGGCTGCATTTAAACATTATCACGTATGGGGAGCTCAAATTACAGAGACAGCCTTGGTCCAGTGAGTAGCATACATAGCATGGCTACTCACAGAAGCGGAAAATTCTGGGGCCCCTCCAGCAGTGTTTCTAGAAAGAAGCTGGGGTGAGGGGGAAAGAGGCCAGCTGGTGTGCCAGAAGCTTCATAAAAGGGATTATCGGACCTTTTAAGGGAATGAAGCCATTGGTAATGATGGAAAACAGCAACGGCAGGATTTGGATAGGGTTTGAACATTTAATTTGCCAGTTAGTCTCAAATGCCTGTAAAATTTTTTTAATTAAAAAAATGTATATTTTGTAGTTCCTTTTCTGTGAAGTTCAAAAGATAACATTGGAACGCTGTGAAAAGAACCTGTTATGCTAATCAAAATCTGTGGTAACTGAAGTTGAATTCTTTAATTAAAACATAGGAAACACAAAGTGGGAAATTATGGACCAGGAAAGGAAAAATGAACACCTGGTTATAAGGCACAACTGTATATTATTCAGAGAGCAGAAGGGAGTGTAGGGGAAAAAAGTGCCCTATATTTTAGGCAGCTAAGAAGCCCTCTGAAGCTTGGTGTCAGATAAAGCATATTGTTATACACTTGTATTTAGCTCTTCATAACCCCATTTGGAGTTTTCTTGGCAAAGATACTTGAGCAGTTTGCCATTTCCTTCTCCAGCTTATTTTATAGATGAGGAAACTGAGGTAAACAGGGCTAAATGACTTGTCCAGGGTCACACAGCAAGTAAATGTCTGAGGTTGATTTTAAACTCAGATCTTGTTGACTTTAGACCTTGGGTTCTATCCACTGCACCACTTGGATAAAACATAACTGTCTTGTAGAGTAAATGTCTTCAGTATTCAGATGGAGGAGCCAGGATTCCTTCCTTAGGAAAGATTGTGTAGGTGAGGAGACAAGCCTTGACTCTCTAAGGGGAATGGTTGAGCACACCTTAGGTTTTAAATAGACAGTATGACCATAGAATCGAATACAAAATCCTCAGTTTGGCATTCAAAGTTCTTTCTTACGTGGCTCCTTCCTACTTTCCAGTCTTCTTACATTTCACAATTTCTCCTTCTCTTCTCTCTTCTTCCCAATCCTCTCATATTTTGTGGTCTAATGACACTGTCCTGTTTGCTATTTCTTGAACAGCTTGACTCTGGGCATTATCACTGACTGTCTCCCATGTCTGGCAAGCTCTCCATCCTCATCTCTGCTTCTTAGATTCCTTGACTTCCTTCAAATTTCAACTAAAATCTCATCTTCTGCAAGATACTTCTCCTGATCCTTCTTAATGCTGATGTTTTCCTTTGTTTACCTCCATATAACTTGTGTAGATCTTTTTTTTTTCTACATAGTTGTTTGCCTAGTCTCCCCCTTTAGATTGTTAGCTCCTCAAGAGTAGAGATGGTCTTTTTTTTAATTGAAGCTTTTTATTCTCAAAACAAATGCATAGATAATTTTCAACATTCACCCTTGCAAAAACATTGTGGAGGGATGGTCTTTTGACTTTTGCATCTTCAGTGCTTAATGCAGTACCTGTTACATAGTAAATACTGAATAAATGCTTGTGAACTTGACTTGATATAAACCAAGTGAAGAATTAAGAGGCAGGATCCAGGGAACTATAGCTGGCTGCCTTTAAAGCAGATTTCCTTCAGGATACTAACTTTGAAAAGTCTCCCTTTCTTTCTTTTCTTTTTCTTTCTTCTTCTTTCTTCTCCTTTCTTCTTCTCCTACTTCTACTTCTTCTTCTTCTTCTTTCTTCTGTCTCTGTCTCTTTCAGTCCCTCCTCTTCTCTTTTATTTTCTTCTCTCTCCCCCCCACCCCCTCATTACAGAACACTTTCTTTTTACATCATCTTTCCAGGCTGGAAGTACAGTGGCCATTCATAAGCCCAAACCTCATTGCTCACCATCAAGGAAACTTTGACCTATTGATTCTGATCTGCATTAGTTTTCCCCCTACATAGGCAGCCTGGTGGACTCCTGTTCCAAGGGGTTTACCATATTGGTGCCAGATTTAATGTGATCATCTGATTATCTTTAACTTTACTGTAACTCAGAATTCCTGAACTCAAGCAATCCACTAGCTTCAGATTCCTCAGAAGTAGAGATTATAGGTGTGTGTCACCATGCTTGGCTGAAAACTTAAAAAAAAAAGGTATTTTGATGCTTTAAAAAAATAACATCATCATTTCTTGATATACTTTCCTCCCTTCATTGAATTCTCCTTTACAACAAAAAAAAATAACTAAGGAAAACCAAGCATCCACATTGTTTACAGCTTTGTGTTACCATGAGATCATGGCTATAACATGTTGTTATATGTTTCTTTTTGGTTTTGAATTAAGCACTTAAAAAAAAAGATTGCTGAAATAACTCTCAGTCCATCATCTGGTAAGTAATCATGGCAGACACAAAACAGGAGCAAGGTCTGAAAACCATTTGAAAGCAAGAGACATGGCAGCACGTTAGGGATGAGAATCCAGTTGTATATATGAGAGGGCTGTCATCTTTTGTAACCATAGCTGAAGCTATGGAGGAAAACAAGGGAAATCTCATTAGTCTGGGAGTAAGGGAAATCTGAGAGGTTAGTATTAATGAAACTATGCTGGGTGTCAGCTATATTATTCAATATTGTTTTTAATTTAATATAATTAGACAGTATAAAATACCTGAGAGTATACCTATCAAAACAGGCACAGGAACTATATGAACATAAACATAAAACTTTTTGAACCAATAAGGTTACTTCTAAATAATTAAAGTGATATTTATTCCTCATGAGTAGGCAAAAGCAATATAATTAAAAACAATTTTATTTAACTAATCTATTTATGCAATGCCAGCCCAATTAAATTATTTTTAAAAATTATTTTACTGAATTAGAAAAAATAATAACAAAGTTATTTTGAAAAAACAAAAAGTCAGGAACTTCACAAAAACCAAGGGAAAAAATTGAAAAGAAAGCATCAAACCTTCAACCATACCCATTAAAATATATAACTTTGATTGTTTTAATTAGCATTTTGTTGTATAAATAAAATCTATAAATCCAAAAATAGAAGGAATTCAGAAAATTGGAGAAAAACTTTCATAGACTATTTCTCAGATAGAATGTGATTGGGTTGGAATATTGCTATAGTGAGGGAAATAATGAGTTGGTTGATTCAAGAAAACATGGAAAAGACTTATGAAGGAAGATACTATCCATCTTCAGAGAAACAGAGGACAAGTGGAAATAAGCATAGTACAGTATTACATATATGTGTATGTATAAAAATTTATAAGTATCGGTATATGTGTATACATATGTATACATGTATGTGTGTATCTATATGTCGATATCTTCATACTTAATTGTAGCCTTATTTGGGAGCGGAAAGGGGACAAAATAAATTTAAAAAAGCACAGCAGAGAACAAAAGAACAAAAGAGAAACAAGGAAACAAAGACAAGATTCACAGCTTTGAAAATAATGGGTAATATTTTATTGTACAGGTTTTTTTGAAATGGAAATTTTTTTACATTGCATTCTCTCTTATATTCTACTATATTCATGGCAATTTTTCCCCCTTTTGTTATTTTACATTTAAGTTTAAAATACAATTTAGATCTTTTCTAAAAAAGCATTAATAAAAAGACTTCCTAATTGAGAGCATATTTTTTTATTCCTGTCTGGAATGCAAACTTTTTTTATTATTATTATTTTTATTAAAGCTTTTTATTTTGAAAACATTTGTATGGACAATTTTTCAACATTGACACTTGCAAAATCTTGTATTCCAAATTTTCCCTTCTTCCCTTCACCCCTCCCCTAGATGACAAGTAATCCAATATATGTTAAATATGTTAAAATATATGTTAAATCCAATATATATATACATATTTATACAATTATCTTGCTGCACAAGAAAAATCAGATCAAAAAGGAAAAAAATGAGAAAGAAAACAAAATGCAAGCCAACAACAAAAAAATGAAAATGCTATGTTATGATTCATACTCAGTCCTTTCTCTCTGGGTATAGATGGCCCTATTCATCACAAGATCATTGGAACTGGCCTCAATCATCTCATTGTTGGAAAGTCACATCTATCATTGAATAATATTGCTGTTGCCATATACAATGATCTCCTGGTTCTGCTAATTTCACTTAGCATCAGTTCATGTAAGTCTCCCCAGTTCCCTCTGAAATCCTCCTGCTGATATTTTCTTATAGAACAATAATCTTTCATAATATTCACACATATAACTTATTCAGCCATTCTCCAATTGATGGGTATCCTTTCAGTTTCCAGTTTCTTGCTACTACCAAAAGGGCTGCCCCAAACATTTTTGCACATGTGGGTACTTTTCCTTCCTTTAAGATCAATTTGGGATATAAGCCCAATAGAGAGCGCATATTTAAAAAAAAAGTAAAGGAGAAGGTTTGTGAATACAAAAAGCATGTGGTTAGATTGACAGAAAGATGATAGATGTACAAAGTTTATAGAATTTATAGATTTTATTCTGGTAAATTTATTTTTTTATTTTTAATACACATTATGAATCATGTTAAAAGACAAAAATCAGAGCAAAAGGGAAAAACCATGGGAGAGATTAAAAAAAAAAACAGAAAAAAGAAATGAACATAACATGCATTGATTTAGTCTCTTTAATTCTTTTTCTAGATGCAGATGGCGTATTCTATCCAAATTCTATTGGAATTGCTTTGGATCTCTGAACCACTGAGAAGAATCAAGTCTTTCATAGTTGATTATTGCGTATTCTTGCTGTTATTGTATACAATGTATTCCTGGTTCTACTTGTTTCACTCAGCATCAGTTCATGTAAATCTTTTTTAGGTCTTTCTAAAATCAGCTTGTGCATCATTTTTCATAAAACAATAATATTCCATTATCTTCATATATCACAACTTGTTCAGCTATTCCCTAATTGATGGGCATCAATTCCTTTTCCAATTCTTTGCTACCATAAAAAACAACTGCTACAAACATTTTTGCATATGTGGGTCCTTTTCCCTCCTTTATGACTTTCTTGGGATACAGACCCAGAAATGGCACTGCTGGCTCAAAGGATACGCACAGTTTTATAATTCTTTGGCCATGGTTTCAAAATATTCTCTAGAGTGGTTGGATTAGATAGATAGGTTTTTGATAGGTAGATAGATAAATAGAACTTTTATTGAGTATTAACTATAAGTGTCAGGCATTGTGCTAAGTATTGAGAATATAGATGTAGTAGTGGTGGTGTCCCTACTATTACTTAGGGTAACTCAGGGTTAAAGTCAATATATATTTGGGAACTAAAAAGTAAGACAAAGAGAACAGAGGAAGAAATGAGGAGTGGCTATGGGCTAAAGGTGAACATGTTTGATTTTCCTCAAAAGGAAGTTTGATCAGATAACTCTCCAATTGGAGGAGAGGGTCAAAGGAGTAGAAATATCTCCATCTTGGGAAAGCAGCTGGGATGAAGATGAGACAGTCCAGAGAAGAGGAATGGAACTAGAGTTATTATCATAATAGCTAGCACTTACATAGTGCTTTACAAATTGCTTTATCATCCCCATTTTTTTTTTTTTGCTTTTTGCTGAGGCAAATGGGGTTAAGTGACTTGCCCAGGGTCACACAGCTAGGGAATGTTAAGTATCTGAGACCAGATTTGAACCCAGGTCCTCCTGACTTCAGGGCTGGTGCTCTATCCACTGAGCCACCTAGCTGCCCCTATCATCCCCATTTTTGCAGATGAGGAAACTAAGACAAACAGAAGTTGTGTCACTTGCTCTTGATAGGTATTTGAACCTGGATTTGAATTCATTTGCTGAGTGTAGACTAGACATCCTTTTCACTGCACTACTCCATTTCAAAGGTATATGGATTGGACTGTCAGGGCACTTGGTTTGAATCCTTTCTGCTGTTAGCTCATTGTGTCATATTGGTCAAGTCATTAACTTTCCTGGATTTCAGTTTCTTCATTTGAAAAATGAGAGGTTTGAGCAGATGACCTCTTAGGTTCTTCCTAGCACTACAGGATGGGGAGAGAACTAGATCCTCAGCCCCAGTCCTGAGAATATGTACAGGGCATTCTGCCTGGTGTCAACCTATGTGCATGCTTGAGGAACCTGCTTCTGGAAATGCACGATGACAAAGGATGGAGGGATCCTGCCCTAGTTCAGAGCATACACATGTATTGTGTGACTTGTCTGTCTGTTTACTATGTGATGGGGGGGAAAAAAAACCAAGCCAACAAACTTTTTAATTGGATGTTAAGCCAGAACAGAGAGTACATACAAAAAACACTGAATAACCAAACTGGGTTTTCTTTTTTCTGGTGGTGATTGAAAAAAGATCTGCTATAAGCCTCTGGGGAAAGAGAAAGAGAGGGAGGGAGAAAAGGAGAGGAAGAAAGGAAAGGGAGAAAGGGAGAGAACGAAAAAGAGACACACAGAGAGAACACTAGTGGTCTATTTTCTCTACCCAGATTGATTTGAAACCACAAGTGCATAATATGGCTGTTTTCTATCTCTGTTGTGTTTCATTTTTTCCTGCTCATAGGTAACTATGTAGTGGAGGTAGAACAGAACTAAGACCTTATGAGCTTTAAAAGTTTGCTAGCAAAAGAAGCCCAGTATGAAAGTGTAGTGCTGGGGAGTGACCTACTTAACCCAACTAACTCAGCAGTGTATTACTTAGCATTCAAGACATCATATCCCACAAACATGAGAAAGACTTTATCCATATAATGTGGCCATGCCATATTGGGAAGTGAATTTACTAGGTTGTCAATAAATTAACAATCAGTAAACAGTTTTAAGTGTTTACTGTAGAGGTCTTCAATGTTGGGTGTGGTTAGTAAAGTAATTGATAAATTTAATCCCTGAGGCTGACTGGGGGAGAAGGCTCTGATAGAGCTCAGTTTAGCTCCACAGTCCCACCCTTTGGGGAAATGATATAGTCAGAAATCCAAGTTATTTCAAACCCCTGAGGCCTACCCTCTGTAGAGGTCTCGGACAGTCTCACCTACCCATGCCCTGCCAGAACCCTATAAAATCTACTTATGAGCCATCCCATGGCTATTGCCTTTGAGTCAGTCCAACACAGCACTCTGCCTTGTAGTGTCTTTCTCCTTACCTCTCCTTCATGCCATGTGGTAACTCTTGATTCTCAACCCCACTTCTCATAGCTAAGTAACTCTTTTAGGGTGCTAAGTTTCTTTCAGAATTTAGCCTGCCAGCTAAGGATATGCTCTAACCTCCAGGTGTTTCCTTTCTCCTGGGTAATTGTGAATTCCACTAGGAACTTGTTTTCCATATGCTATCCCACTCTATTTCATATTTACTATTCCCAGTGTCTAATGTATCCCCTCATTTTTTCCCCATAATCTCTTCCCCTAAATAAACCTACCTTTTGTTAAAGAAAATGGCCATTTCCATTGTGAATTCTTCACATGACTGAACCCCAACTTTTGGTGCCTGCCATCATCTGGCATTTGATCATTTTGATGCTGAACTCTGTTTACTATGTTCCAGGTACTTTGTCCAAATACTTTGTCACAGCCACTTTAACTTTGAGCACACTCTCCCCAAAGGACTCCTCAAGATAGTAGAAGAGAGAATGGTATCTCATTTTCAGGGAGATGTTTTAGTACTTGGATTTTCTTTTCCTCTCTTTCCCTTCCTCCCTCCCTTCCTCTTCCTCCTTCCCTCTTTTTCCTTTCTTCCCTCCTCCTCCCTTTCTCTCTCCTTCCCTCTTTCCCTCCTTCTCTCCCTTTCTTCCTCTCTCCCTCTCTCCCACCCTTCCTCTTTCCCTCTCTCCCTTCCTATTTCCCTCTCTTCCTCCCCTCTCCCCCATATATATATATATATATATACATCCCTTTTTAAAAGATTAAAAAAATATGACTATTGACTATAGGGCAGTCTTTATTTTCAAAAATGCATTAAAACAGTAAGAATTTAGAAGTGGCCATGAATGAATATAGAAGCAAATAATTTATCAGCTCTCTTCCTGAAAGGGAACTGGACTGCTACTGGGGTCATTTTCCATCACTCTTTTGAGTTTCAAGAGCCCTGTATAATTTCTCCAAGACTCCATAGTAGTACTTGAAGGTATAGACTTCCTCCAATAGGTGAAGCTGTTTTAGAGCTTGCTAAATGAGCACACCTTCCTTCTCATCAGACCTGCTTGGCCTGAATTGGTCACTTGCCTTGTCCTCCAACTGGGATATTATCCAAGAATGATGTGAATTGTTCTCTTTCTTTTGTATGAAACAGGATATATTGAGAAATCTTTTAATCCTAGAGGTACTTGAACTCAGGAATGCTTAAACTTGTTATTACTCATAAAATAAAGTTAAAACTATCCAGGAAATCTTTCTCTGCTGGAATTTTAGATTTTGAGATCCTGTTGCCTATGGAATTCAAAATCCTTCCCCCACTCCTCCCCGCCCCCCCAATACCTCTTCTACATAGGAGGCTGGGGTTTAAGACAAATAGACTTCTTCTTCTTCTTCTTCTTTTTTTTTTTGCTGAGGCAACTGGGGTTAAATTACTTGCCTAGGGTCACTCAGCTAGGAAGTGTTAAATGTCTGAGGCTGGATTTGAACTCAGGTCCTCCTGACTTCAGGGCTGGTGCTCTATTCACTACAACACCTAACTGTTCCAAGAGAAATATTCTTGAACTACCCTTTCAGATTATGTAAAAATACATGCCTCTCATCTCCATGTACTTCTGCTGATCAACACTGCTACTTCTAAGAGATTGTGAGAGAAAGGAGAGAAAGCAAAAGAAGTAAAAGCATTAGCAAGTCTTCCAAAACCAAGAATGTCAGAGTACAATTAGATAACTTTTAGAGTTCATAAGGAGAAGAAGTTAATTCTTCAGTCAGACAATCAGTGTGGAGAGGTTTGTTCATACTGACTTGAGAGAGTCCATTGTTAATTTATCAGTGTTATACCTTGGAAATCATCAAACACAACAATTTACAATTTGTTTTATTGTTTTGTTGACTATTTAGATCTAAGGAAATGATGAAGAAAATGTTAATGCAGATTAAATTTAAAAATACATCTTGGGAACATTTTTCTTTCTCTAGAGATACACACTTGCCTGTTCATTATCAGATTGCTTAAGACATTCTTAAATCTGATCAAGAATTTCCTTCATTAACTGCTTTAAACAAGTATTTTATGAATGTTTCAGCTCCATATTTTCTCATTATTATTATTATTATTATTGTGTATTATGAGGTGTTGGAACTTCCTGTAAAATGTCCTGTTGTGAAATGGGAAAGGACAAAAGTAGAGAGAGGCCCTACTCATAGGAGAGAGGGAAGGAGGGAAAACATTTAACAAATATTTACTATATTTCAAGCATTTTGCTAAATGCTAGGGCACAAAAACAAGAAATTGAGGCAATCACTGCCCTAAAAAGGCTTACATTTTAATGGAAGAAGACAATACATAACAAGGGCTTAGAAAGATAAAGAGGGGGAGATAACTGGGAAATGATGGTCTGGTTTTGGAAAAAGAAAAAGATAAAAGCTCAGCTATCAGGGCCAGAATTCAAAGTACTATAGTGTTTTGTTTTGGTTTTTTTCTCTTAGTATTCTTTTTTTTTTTAATTAAAACTTTTTATTTGCAAAACATATGTACGGGTAATTCTTCAACATTAACCCTTACAAAGCTTTCTGTTACAAATTTTTCCCCCCTATTCCCCACTCCTCCCCTAGATGGCAGGAAATCCACTACATATTAATTATGTTAAAATACTTGACAAATCGAATATATGTAAACATATTTCCACTCTTATCATTTTTGTGCAAGAAAAATTGTATCTACAAGAAAGAAATATCAGAAAAAGGAAACACAATGCAAGCAAACATCAATAGAGAGCATGAAAATGTTATGTTGTGGTCCACATTTCACATTCCTCTCTCTGGGTGTATATGGCTTTCTTCACTGAACAATTGGAAGTGGTTTGAAACATTTCATTGTTGAAGAGAGTCATGTCCATCAGAGTTGATCATCATATAGTATTGTTGTTGCCGTGTATAATGATCTCCTGGTTCTGCTCATTTCACTCAGCATCAGTTCATGCAAGTCTCTCCAGGCCTCTCTGAAATCGTCCTGCTGGTCATTTGTTACAGAGCAATAATATTCCATAACATTCATATACCATAATTTGTTCAGCCATTCTCCAATTGATGGGCATCCATTCAGTTTCCAGTTTCTAGACACTACAAAAAGGGCTGCCACAAACATTCTTGCACATGTGGTCCAAAGTACTATAGTGAAGAGGTAGAAAGAACGGCTAGAGTGGAGACAGAATGACATAAAGAAGTTTGTAAAAGTAATAAATAAATGACTTTAATTCACTGATGGCAATTAAGAGTCCTCTTTCTGTATTCTCATTTATCTTGGGCTTAAGTTCTCTTATCAGTTGTTTTTGTTTTTATTTTTTCCAAGTGAAGACCATTTTCTATGGTAGAGGGAACAAAAAAATTGAATAGTTCTACCTTCTTCTTGTTCTCTATTATCACCATCCCATCACCATGATCAAATTCTTTCCTTGATCTTTTGCTAGTATTTTCAGGGTAACACAGGGATAAATTAGAATTCATAATTAGTTTTCAAAGACCTACCATATCTAGTGTTTTCCTTGAAATAACCCTGTGAACAAATATTTAACATTAAAATACTTGCATTCAAATCCCAACTTTGTCCTGTACTAGCTTGAACAAATCCACTAACTTCTCTAGAGTCCAGTTTGTAAAATTGGTGAGATGGATTTAGATAGCTAAAGTCTCTCTAGATGTAAATCCTCTGATTTTATAAACTATAAAGGGCTATCTATATAAGAGGAGTTGCTATTTTCATTAATCATGTACTTGTTCTTTCTTCTATACAAGATTCTAATCTTAAGGTCAAAAACTTGTCTTCTTTGTAATCTCATGGTGTTTAGCACATTTGTTAAATTGAATTGCATACTTACCAAGGGAAAAGCATTGTGTTAGATAATGTAGATACAGAGAACCCAAAGAAATATAACTTATAGATTCTATCCTTTAAAAAGATGATTATTTGGAGAGCAATTTGGAGCTATGCTCAAAGAGTTATCAAACAGTGCATACCCTTTGACCCAGCAGTGTTTCTACTGGGCCTATATCCCAAAGAGATTTTTAAGGAGGGAAAGGGACCCACATGTGCAAAAATGTTTGTGGCAGCCCTTTTTGTAGTGGCAAGAAACTGGAAATTGAAAAGATGCCCATCAATTGGAGAATGGCTGAATAAATTATGGTATATGAATGTTATGGAATATTATTGTTCTGTAAGAAATGACCAACAGGAGGATTTCAGAGAGGATTGGAGAGACTTGCATGAACTGATGCTGAGTGAAATCAGCAGAACCAGGAGAACATTATACACAGCAACAAGACTATACGATGATCAATATTGATGGACATGGTTCTCTTCAACAATGATGTGATTCAAACCAGTTGTGCTGCGATGAAGATAGTCATATACATCCAGAGAGAGGCCTGTGGGAACTGAGAGTGAACCACAACACAGCATTTTAACGCTTTCTGTGAATATTTCCATGCATTCTGTTTTCCTTCTTAGGTTGTTTTTTTTTCTTCTTCTCTTTCTAGATCTGATGTTTCTTGTGCAGTAAGATAACTGTATAGATATGTATACATGTATTGTATTTATCATATAATTTATCCTATCTAGCATGTATTAGATTACCTGTCATCTAGGGGTGGGGGGTAGGGGGAGGGAAAGGAAAAGCTTGGGGAAAAAAAAGTTTTTTTTTTGCAAAGGTCAATGTTGAAAGGTCACTCATGTTTTGCAAATAAAAAGCTTTATTATTAAAAAAAAGATGATTATTATATAGGTGAGGAGATAGTCCTCACCTGTATATTGGAAAGAGTGCTTGCCTTGGAGTCAGAAGACCTGAGTTCAACTTTTCAATCAAACTGTCCAACCTGTATATCTATGGATAAGTTACATCTCAAGGTCTCAGTAAACCCCACTGGTTTCTGTGGACTTGTGCTTTGAAATGATGCATCAATTCTTTTTTTTTTTTAATTAATGCTTTATTTTTCCCCCAAGTACACATAAAACAATTTTTAACATTTGCTGTTTTTGTTTTTAAACTTGAGTTCCAAATTCTCTCTCCCTTCCCACCTTCCCCCACTAGCAGAGAAGGCAAACAATATGTTATCAATTCTCCATGTGAAATCATGCAAAACAGTTTTCCATGTTAACCATATTTCCACAAAAAAGTGAGAAAAATTTTTTTAAAAAGTGAGAAAATAATCCTTCAATTTGCACTCAGAGTTCATCAGTTCTCTCTGGAGATGGATAGCATTTTTTTTTCATCATGCATCCTTTTGAATTGTCTTGGATCACTGTGTTGATCAGGGTAGCCAAATCTTTCACAGTTAATAAGGAAATATGCATTTTGATAAGAAGATATGGATTCTGAATGAGTTTCTTGGTCAGTAGAGACCAATGTGAAAGTGAAATGATTATTTTGCATTGCCATAAGACTCTCCAAAGTGCCTACCTTCCAGAAGAGCATATTAGGAGTGATGAGCTATTGCTACCTGTTTTGAGTATTTGTCAGTGAGTACATAAAGATCTTCTGTGTTTTAAGCCTTTTTTGAAGAAGTAAATAGTTGACTTATATTTGGTGCCCATTACTTTGTACATTGAGAAACTTTCTTTCATTGAGTTCTGATAGTACTCTAGAAGGGACCAGGGGGTCTGTTAGAGGAAGGTATGATTTGCTTTATTCTGCAAAGATTCAAGGGAGTAATTTTCAACTAATACAGATTAATTTCTCACCTGAGGGTGAGAGAATGATTTCCAGTCAACTACAAGTCCCAAAGAACTCTACATTCTCTAAGAACTCATTTGGGACTAGACTTTCCCTCCAGGAGAGGAAACCTATTTATTTTCTTCCTCCCTCCCCTATTTTTCACTTTTGTCAGTTGTTTGATTTTAATTTTGTTCTTTCTTAATTGCTTTGGTTTTGGGAAAAAATCACATACATATTACTCAGGTAGTAATTTATGAGAACTTTGTAAAATGTTACATGTTGAATTTATATAACTTTGTATTTGGGAGTAAATGTAGTGTCCAGACTCACCAGCTCTAATAGGCCTGGGCTCTCAGAAAAGACTTAATTTTAGGACTGTCTGAGAATTGTAGTGAATTAAGTTTTGCTGGGATTTAAAAAAAAATAGCATTCAGGAGGTCATGAGGGTTGTGCCATATAGATTCTGTATTTGAGTGTCCTTAGGTCTGCAGAAAGCTTTCCGGGATTGATGGTATGGACAGGTGTTCCCAATATACCCCAGTTGATTTTCTTGGGTCAACAAGGGAACAATAAGGATTCTTTGCTTCCATGCACCCTTACTCAAGAGGTCAGACTTCATAGATCAATGGAAGTGTCTAGAGGTCATGTTCAATATGAGGATCAAAAGAACACTAAGTGAAGAGCTGGAAAGCAAACTTTATTATTACAAAGTTTAAATTCTTCAGTGCTGATCCAGTTTATACATATTTCACCATAGTACCTGAGCACATGCTTCTTAGACTTGCCTCTAGGATAATTATAATAATAACTTTGTTTAAAAGCAAAAGGTTTATGAAATTCTTGTCTTATAATAATACTGTGAAATGATTCAGGAAGTGTCATTCCACAGTCAAGGAAACCAAATGATTTACCCTGAATGGTAAAATTATTTTTTAGTTTATATGTTTTGAAAGTGGTAACTTGAACCTCAGAATTCTGGACTCAAAGTCGAGGGTTCTCTTCACTGTATAATTTTTGAAATATAGGTTGACCCATTTCCTTATTGAATTGTCCAGATGAAAAGAGAAGATACATTAAAATGCCCTTTGGGGACAGGTGTTTTTTAAGTCATAGAACATTGCCCCAGACAACTCCTTGGGGGTTATCTATTAAGCCATAGATGGGTTTAAAGTTTGCAGTGCTGGAGAGAGTACCCACATTAGGAGATCCCCCAGGCTGATGAAATCACAGGTTCTTTGGGCATATATTGGGTATATTAATCTTTTCATATATTAAATCAAATGCTATTAAATAAATGCTAATATTTATGAAAGAGCATCTGGGTTTTCTTTCTACTGCATGTTAAAAATTAGATTATGAAGACAGCTGAAGAAACTGATCTGTCCTTGGTTCTGTTCTGATGGAATTCATAACAGCCTTAATGGAAAAGCAAAATAACTTTCTCAGATTCCAAACATATGAATAATAATTTTAAAAATCTGTTTCCCACAAAATAGAAAACTCCTTTATATCTCATTATTATAACTTTAGATAAACACCAAGTCAATTCTAATCAATTTAAAAGGCAAAGAAACACTGACATTTTTGCTCAAATAAATGCGAACTGTTTTGGATTCATCTTGCCCTAGAAAGAAGGGAGTCTTCAAGACAGCATCAGAATAAGAACAAATCAGAGCTCCCTGGGACTGAGTTATGTCAGATGGAGGTCAGAGCTTAGAACAGGCTCTGTTACTGAAAGTATTTGAGCTGTCAGAAATATAATCAACTCTGAATTCTGCCTTCAAGATGTTCCCTACCTAAAATGTGCTCCCATAATTTCGATATTTGTTTTGAACTAGACCAAGCTAAGGGCTCCCAGGAGGAATTTTCTCTACCAGTGCAAATTAAAGCCATCTTTGCAGTATATTCTTAGATACCTAAAGCGCTGAGAGGTTAAGGACTTGCCCAAAGTCACACGATCAGTTAGAGGCAAAATGTGACCTCTTTTTGACTCAGAGGCAAGTTTTCTATTCATTACTATTCTGTTCATGTAACATAGAATTAAATTTGGCTACAGTGAAAAACCCTTAGTGATTGAATATTACATGGACTATACTTTTTTGAATTAAACCATCTCTTTAGTAACTTCTCATGTTAAATTTTTATAATTATATTTACATACATACATATGTATGCCAAGCATGTATTAATAAATATTATTTATAACACAGTTGGAAACTGCTTTGGTATACATAAAATATATGTTTTATGTGTCTATATATAAAACATATTAAATAAATACAACATACATGTATGTATTATACATAGAAACTTTTGTGTTATAGATAACATGTTTATATACATATACACATGTAAGATATATTAGTAAATAAAATACAGAAACTTCAATTGAGATATATATATATATGTTTATATATGTATTCATGTATGCAAACACATGCTAATAAATAAGATACCTGTCATGTCTGCTATATATGGAAATTTCCCATATAATATAATCTATACTTTGTGTGTGCATGTGTATATGCACATATATAGATGTTTACATACATATGATATAAATCAAACAAGTCTCCCCTGAGTGTGAGGTTTTTTTTCCCCTTAATAATCTGAGTGCCACGGGGCAGCTAGGTGGCGCAGTGGAGAAAGCACCAGCCCTGAAGTCAGGAGGACCTGAGTTCAAATCTGGTCTAAGACACTTCCTAGCTGTGTGACCCTGGGCAAGTCACTTAACCCCCATTGCCTCAGGGAAAAAAAAATCTGAGTGCCACACACACAAAATTATGCATGAGAAATATTTTCTTCTAAGGGGACCCCAAGTTGATCTAGAAGTGTTTGGATTCTGAAATTAATTTAGATTCAGTAGAGATTATATAATACAAATACTTGTAGTTACTTAATTTCTTGGCTTTAACTTGTTGATCTATTGTATCAGGTTTTGAAGTATGCATTTATGAGGCATATTTAGCTACTGTGACATTCATAGAATTAAACATACCTGATTATACTTTCATGTCCTGTATTTATAAAAGGTTAGTGTTGCATTTCCGTAGTACAAATTATTTTTGGTGCTTTATAATATTTATGGATATCATAAAGCCTATACAGTATAATGTGTGTGATTAATTTTTCCCAGTCAATAGTCTGGGAAAAAATCCCAAAAGGTGTCACATCTTCATCAGTGACTTGAAAAAAACAGAATGGGAGAAAATAATATATAGGAAGGGGTGTTTACACATGAAGATGTACAGGGCCAAAAAAGTGAGGAAAGTATATTCAGTGGCAATGTATTCTCCATGTAATTTTATCATGAAAACAGTGATTGTGAACAATCCACTGAGATTCATGTAAATGATTCCTGATTCACACAGGCTGGGAATCCACTAGTCCATTGATTTGGGTCCTTGAGTTGTGTGGGTGGGGATGTTTACTTGATTCTCCCAAATGGATGAAAAGTGAAAGAATTCAATTGATCAAGTGACTGAGAGAACTTGACTGACTTAGTAATTGGGTCACTGGGCAATCTCTGATTCTACTGCTCCTGCTTCTGCTCTGTCCCAGCCAAATGATCTGCTCCCACTTTGGGACTATGTTCATTGGGTGGCAGTCACCACCTCTAACCAGCCTCAGATAAGTGCCCATGCTATCTTTTCCCCATAATGTTGAACACCATCCCTCCCTCTTCCATTCTACTTCTCATTTTCAGAACAGTGATTGCCTCCCCTTTCCATGAGTTTTTCACCTGTCAGAATGCAAACTTCTTGAAGATAAGGAACTTTCTCTCTTTTGTGTTTATATTCTTAACACTTAGCACTGGTCTGGTACATAATAAGGCTCAATAATTGCTTTTTCATTTATATAATCATTTATACTGTCAATTTTAGAACTTTAGTTCTTGGTCACTTGTTAGGCTGTAGTGGTTTTGTCCCCAAATCAGCCAATTTCAATTTGATTAAATATATATTTTTTTGACCACAATGATTTTGGAAGACCATGCAATAAGTTACAAGTGATCTGCAATAAAGGTCAGTGAGGGAGTATCCATACTAGTGTAATTATATATTCTTGGAATATTACATACATTAATTACATTTAAAATGTCCCTGCTTGCAACTTATTATATTTTATCT
The DNA here is from genome assembly GCA_023553655.1 of Myrmecobius fasciatus. NCBI lineage: Eukaryota > Metazoa > Chordata > Mammalia > Dasyuromorphia > Myrmecobiidae > Myrmecobius > Myrmecobius fasciatus. Next base: position 210,778 of record JAJPUD010002241.1, read on the forward strand.
GAACTTTGAAGGCTGAGAATGGGGATGGGGTGGGGTAATGTCTTGAAGACTTTATAGGCTTCAGTGAGAGTCATTATTGTACAGAACTAGGACTGAACTAGGAAGGAGATTGGTCCTTTTCTATTAAGCCCTAGTCAGATAACAACTGAAGTTTTAGGTTCAATTTTGGATGCTACATTTTAGAAAGATATTCATTAAGTAAAGAGTGTCTAGAAGAGATTAACTGGAAAGTTATTTGAGGAACTAGAGACATTTGCCAGAAGAGGAGAGTCTGAAAGTACATGACAGCTGTCTTCAAGTATATGGAGTAGCACCAGGTGGAAATGCTTAGATTTGTTCTGCTTGGATCTGTTCCTAGAGTTGCTCTAGGAGTAAATGGTAAAGGTGTAGAGATGTCAATTTTGACCTCATCTCCAGGAAAAATCCTAGCAATTAAGCATCCAAAAGTGAAATAGGCAGCCTCAGGAGACAGTGGGTTCTTTCTTATTGGAGATTGTCAAGCAAAAGCTACACAAACACTTGGTTATTATCTAGAGAGGAGCTCTTGTTCAGGAATGGCTTCTGAGATCCCTTCTACTCTGTAACAGTGTCATGAGCATACAGGGGATTGTACCCCATCTTTCTCTGCCACTCTAGAGAGCCTGGCATGGATGTTTCAGAAGCATGAGGAATACTTGTAGAAACTGTAAGGTATCATGGCTAATGTAATGTTTCCATGAGAACTGTCTATTTATCTAAGAGCAGCTATCCCTCCAATACTGTACTTCTGGAATAGAATCACCCTTACCTGAGTCCACTCTAGTGACTCAACTTTTTTCTAGCAGAAATAGACATTAAGTTTTCTTGGTTGGTGTGAATTAATACCTAAAACCCATCCTTATATTTGTACAATTGAAGAGAAGGCAGATGATTAATGACAGATGGTTGTAAGTACATTGGCATCCCTACAGCATGCCAATGGCCACAGGAAGGATGTCTGTGCTCTTGCTGGTATGAGCCAATTTCCCCTCAGCTATATGTATGGAAGCCAATCCCAAGCCCACTTCCTAAAATGAGAGGGTGTCCTCAGGTGTGCTGGAGCTGGTTCTAAGCCGCTGTTAAATTTACGTCTTAGAAATTGGGAGTTGCGACAAATCAGGACTTGATTTGTTTTGCTGATTGTCTAGACTTAAGAAAGTATTAATAATGAAAATTAAACTTTAGTTTGAGTACATTCACTCCTCCCACTCTCACCCTGGTAGTTAAACATTTACCAGCCAGCATACCCCAGAGAATGTCTGTGAAGTGAGGGATGCACTGTAATTAGAAAATGCTTGAGGTGATGACTCAGGGACTTGGTGAAAGACATTGTGAGCAATAATGCTGATGCTTCAGAAACAGGGAAAAGGGCAGGAGAAGGACATTTAAAGAGTAGAAAGGGCTGTGACTTGCTGCTTGTGAATAATCAAGCTGGCCAGAACCAAGGAGCCTTTAGATACTTGGGGCTGTAGGCAGAGTGAAGTCAGACCCTTCTGGACTTCTGGGACTCAGGAAGGGGTAGCTATATTCAAGGATCATAGAACTAGATTGAAAGCCACCTTTAAAAGGTGTTGAATTCCCAGAGAGAGGGATGCGAAATGTGGACCACAACATAACATTCTCATACTCCTTGATTGATGTT
>JAJPUD010002241.1:217437-230409 GCA_023553655.1 Myrmecobius fasciatus
TTTCCTTCCTTTATGATTTCTTTGGGATATAAGCCCAATAGAAATGCTGCTGGGTCAAAGGGTATGCACAGTTTGATAACTTTTTGAGCATAGCTCCAAATTGTTCTCCAGAATGGCTGTATCCGTTCACAGCTCCACCAACAATGCATCAGTGTCCCAGCCCTCCCACATCCCCTCCAACATTCATCATTAACTTTTCCTGTCATTTTAGCCAATGTGACAGGTGTGTAGTGATACCTCAGGGTTGTCTTGATTTGCATTTCTCTGATCAATAGTGATTTGGAGCACTTTTTCATATGACTATAAATAGTTTTAATTTCATCCTCTGAAAATTGTCTGTTCATATCCTTTGACCATTTATTGATTGGAGAATGGCTTGAATTTTTATAAATATGAGACAATTCTCTATATATTTTAGAGATGAGACCTTTATCAGAAGCCTTAAATGTAAAGATGATTTCCCAATTTATTGCTTCCCTCCTAATCTTGTCTGCATTGATTTTGTTTGTACAAAAACTTTTTAACTTAATATAGTCAAAGTTATCTATCTGGTTTTCAATTAAGAGTTCCAGTTCTTCTTTGGACATAAATTTATTCCATCTCCATAGGTCTGAGAGGTAAACTATATTACGTTCCTCTAATTTACTTATAGTATCACTCTTTATATCCAGATCATGAACCCATTTAGATCTTATCTTGGTATGTGGTGTTAGATGTGGGTCAAGCTCTAATTTCTTCCACACTAGTTTCCAGTTTTCCCAGCAGTTTTTGTCAAATAGTGAATACTTATCCCAAGAGCTGGGGTCTTTGGGTTTATCAAAGACTAAATTGCTATAGTTATTGCCTAGTTTGTCTAAACACATACTATTTAATAAGGATTTGAGGACTTTCATAATGTAAAGTATATGTGAGTGTATATATATATGTGTGTATATATATATGTGTGTATATATATATATATATATAGATAGATAGATATTGGAAAATAAGAATGGAAAGATTGGTTGGGCCTTGAATATGGATGACATTTAATGCCTGGCTAAGGAGTTTAGTTTTAAATTGATGGAAAATGGAAAATAGTTAAATGTTTTTTGAGCACATTAGAGATATGGTCAGGGATGTGAATTGTATATAAAATGGATTGAGACATATCTGAGAATATAAATATTTAATTATGAGTCTATTTCACTCAGGAGACAAAAAAATGAAGAACTGAATTAGCATGGTAGCAGAGGGAACTGATAGGAGGGGGTAAACATTGAGCCATTATGTTGACTGGATTGGAGAGGAGTGGGTAGAACCAACAGGACTAAACAGTTGATTGGAAATAAGGGAAAAGGAGGGAGAGGAATCAAAGATGAATTTATTATCTAGAAGAAAATAGAGGTCATTTGCCTTTTGTCCTATGAATCAAAACATCCCCTATTCTCTCTTCCTTTGCTCCAATTTCTGAAGAAAAGGTATCCTTCTTCATGTACTCCCAGTACCATTCTTTTCATACTTCTCTCACAGATGACCCCTGTGTAAGTCATTATTCCCCTCCCTTTTTAAAAATCTTCAGCTTCTTCCTATCTATCGGTTCATTTTCTTCTGCCTAAAAACACACTCAGGTATCTTCCAATCTGCCCCCCCAAAAAACCCAAAACAAAACAAAAAACCCCACCCACAAAAAACCCATCCTCATGGGATGTGGAAAATTTGGACACTAGCACACCTTTGGTAGAGTTGGAAACTAGTCCAATCATTCTGAAGCACAATTTGGAACTATACCCAAAGAATTATAAAGAGCTATACCACTGCTAGGTCTGTATCCCAGAGATTTTTTTAAAAAGAGAAAACAACCTATTTATGTAAAAATATTTATAGTAGCTCTTTTTGGGGTAGTGAAGAATTGAAAACTGAAGAGATACCTTCAACTGGGGAATGTCTGAACAAGTTGTTGTATGTGATTGTGATAGAATACTCTGTAGAAAGTGATATATTGTGATATAAGAAATGAAAAGCAGAATAGTTTCAGAAAAAAGTTGGGAAAACTTATAGGAACTGATGAAAAGTGAAGTGAGCAAAACCAGGATTACATTGTATGTAGTAAAAATAGTAGAAGGATGATCAAATATGAAACACTTAGCTATTCTGATTAATACAATGATCCAAGGCAATTCCAAAGGACCCATAATGAAAACTATAAATCTATCTACAGAAAGAGAACTAATGAATTCTGAAAGCAAATAAAAGCATACTTTTCTACTTTATTTTCCTTGTTTTTGCTTTTTTGTGTATATGTTTATTTTCTTTTGTTATGTAGCTAATATGGAAATATGTTTTGCATGATTTCACATGCTTAATAAATATTGCTTGCTTTTTCAAGAGGTGAGAGAACAGATGGGAGGGAATTTGCAACTCAAAATTTTTTCAAAAATGGATGCTAAATTTTTTTCATGTAATTGAGAAATATTTAATGAAAGAAATAGAAAATATTAAAAAAAACCCTTCACACTTAACCTTACCATCACCTCAATACATTATTCTCCAATTTTCCTCCCTTTTACAATCAAACTCTTAAGGAACCTGTCTATTTTTTCTTCCTCTATTACTTTCTTCTCACTCATATTTTGGTCTCTTGCAGTCTGGTTTTTCACATAACTTTTAACATGCAACCTAAAGTTATGAATGAATGTAAAAAAAAAATTCCACCAAATCCAATGGCTTCAGTCTTCATTCTTCTTTACCTCTCTGTAATATTTGACACCATTAACCACTTTCTACAGAGTATTCTTTGGTCTCTGGGCTTTTATGCCACAATTCTCTCTGTCTCTGTCTCTGTCTGTCTGTCTCTCTCTTGGATCTCTTCCTGTCTGGCCTCTCGAATATCCTTTATGTCAGCATTCACTTTCTAAATGTGGGTAGACTCTAAGCCTCTGCTCTATTCTTTCTCCTGATTCTACATCCTTGTTAATCACATCAACTCCCAGGAATTCATTTATCATATCTATGTAGATCAGCCCCAAATATATATTTCTATAGATCTAGCTCTAGTCTCTTGCTTCAGTTCTAGTCAGTGAGTAAACCTTCATTAAATTATATACAGGCACTGGGCTCAGCCACAGGGATACAAACCATCTATTGGATATTTCCAATTGAGCATCCCATAAACACCTTAAATACAACATATCAAAAACAAAGTCATTGTTTTTCCTTCCAAATTCACTCCATCCAAATTTCCCTGTTTTGGTTGAGGGCACCGTCATCATTCCAGTGACCCAGGTTCCAAACATAATCATCTATCATTCCTCACTCCATTGATTTAATCAGTTGCCACTCCTTGTTCATTTTGTCTCAATAGCTTTTTTTCCCCACCTGCCCCTTTCCCCTCACTTCCCACCCCCCCCCCCCCCCGAGTTCATAGAGCCATCTCATTATTCAGGGCTTCATGTTCTCTTGCCTGGACTTTTCCAAAAGCATCCTAATTGATCTCCCTATTTCAATTCTCTCCTCTTTCTCATCTGTCCTCTTACACAGTTGCCAAATAAACATTCCTAAATCCCAGATCTCTCCCACACTTTAAAAAAAAAGTTCCTTATTACTTCTAGGATAAAATACAAGTTCCTCTTTGGTATTTAACACTCATGTATCTGGTATTTAATTTACCTTCTTAAGCTTCTTACACATTATTCCCTTTCATACATGCTACTTTCCAGACAAAAGGACCTACTCAATACTAGCCTACCACCTAATATTCCATCTTCTTTCTCTGTAGCTTTGCAAAGTCTGTTGGCAAATCTAACCCTAAATGCACTAGTCCTTTCTTACCTCCTCTTTTTAGAAGCACTAGCTTCCTTCTAAGTTTAGTTTGATTACTGCCTCCAAAACCAGGACAGGTAAGGCAGCTGGTAGAACAATGAATAGAATACTGGATTTGGAATAATGAAGATTCTTCCTGAGTTCAAATCCAGGCTCAGACACTTATTACCTAGGTGACTCTTAGCAAGTAACTTAACCCTCTCTGTCTCTCTGCTGAAGAAAAGAATTACAAATTATTCCAGTATATATGCCAATAAAATTCCAAGTAGGATCACAAAGAATAGGATGTGACTGAATAATGAATGTGGTCCTTCCTCATAATCTCAGCTAGTAGTATTCCACCTTTGAAATTATTTTATGAAGTGAACTATAAAGTAATACATTTTAAATAATGTATCACATATAATAGTTGAAAGTAAATGTAAATTAAATTACTTTATATAAAATCATTGATTTTTGGTTTTAAAATAAATTTCATTTTATTTTTAAATAAATATCTAAATAATTTTATGTTAAATTTGTATATAATTTATATTTACATATACATGTATTTAAATAGATAGCAATATGTATGTTATACATGTGTATATGTACTTATGTATATATTCATACATATGTGTGTTTGTATTTATACAAATATGTAACCCCCACTAAAATATAAATTTATACAGATAAATCTATGTATATTATATGTGTACTTATGTATGCATTGACATACATTTATATGTATGTGCATGTGTATACAAAATCCCCCACTAAAATATAAATGGGTATAGATAAATATATGTATATCATAAATACTTATGTATTTACATAGATGCATATGTACATATATGTTTGTGTGCATGCACACACTACACACACACACAGTATGTTTGTGCACACATTTATTTCAATGGGGGCACTTCATATACATAAAATGTCCCCATTGAAATAATCCCTCCCATTGAAATAAAGCTCCTTGGGGGCAGGGTCTATTTTAGATGCTTAATTTATATTAATTTGTATTCACTGAAACCTGAACCTGTTCAAGAGAATGGTGGTAACATTAATAAACAGAAAAAAGTCCAAAAGGAAAGATAGTTTTGATTGGCTGAAGATAATTTTGGATACATTTAGATTTGGAGACCCTTAGAGATGATCTAGTCCAAGCTGCTTATTTTATAGATAAAGCAACTGAGGCCCAGAGAGTACAAGTGATTTACCTAAAGTCCCCCATGTAGCCATAAGTAACAGAGCTAGCAGTCTGCTGACTCCCAATGTAGGGTACCATGCTGCTAAATTTGAGGAGTCCTTCTGGGCTTATGCCTACCAGGCAGGAAGAAATGGAGGGCTTTCAAAAGAGGTTTTTGCTGGAGGTACATTCTATGTCCTTTATCCATACAGAGGTTGAAACTGGGAGTGTGTTTACCAAGGGAAACTGTAACATAGGAAGGCTCAAAGGTGATAATCTTGGAAAACACAATTACCTAGTGGGAAGTGAAACTTCTCTCAGTTTCCTCATTTGTAAAATAACAATTATTAAAGGGCATGGTTACTTTGTTATTGTCCATTTCCTCAGCAAAGAGCAGCTTACCATACATAGTTGATGCTTTATAAATATTTATCTAATGGAATTGTTGGTGAAAGGCTAAGAAAAAGGCACTGCTTTGTAAATAGACAGACATTGGTCATATTGGAGAAAGTAGTTTGAATAGAGAATGGGTCAGAAAAGCTAGATTGTAAGGGACCAAGGACTCAGTGGTCAAGAGCAGCTAGAGATTTCCAGTTTAGACTGTCTTGTTAAGAAAAGGTTTTGATAAGAATTCACTATTTGATTAAAATTTCTGGGAAAACGGGAAAATAGTATAGCAGAAATTAGGCACTGATCAACATAGACTAACACTATACCAAGATAAGGTCGAAATGGGTTCATGATTTGAATAAAGGGTAATACTTATAAGCAAATTAGAACAAGGGATAGTTTCCCTCTCAGATCTGTGGATAAGGGAGGAATTTATACCCAAGAAGAACTAGAGAACATTATGAAATGCAAAATGGATAATTTTGATTACAGTAAATTTAAAAGTTTTTTTGCACAAACAAAACCAATTAAAATGGGGGAAATTATATCTCATGAAGAGCCAAAAAAGACCTATTACAATTGAGGGAAAGACGGGAGGGGGATGAACACTGTGTGAACTTTACTCTCATTGGATTTGGCTCAAAGAAAGAATATCAGACATATTTAGCTCACAGAGAAACTTGTCTCACCCTTTATGGAAGTAGGAGAGGAAAGGAGAAAGGAATGAGAGAGGATAATAGAAGGTAGAAGAGAAGTAGAAGGGGAAAGGGATATAGGAAGAGTCTGTAAAAGGGAAGGGCTGTTTGAGGGAAGTGGTGATCAGAAGCAAAACACTGGGGAGAAGGGAAAGGGGGAAAGGAAAGAGAAAAATATAACTTGGGGAAAATAGGATGGTGGGAAATAGAGTTAGTAATTTTAACTGTGAATGTGAATGGGATGGTTCCATAAAACTGAAGAGGACAACAGACTGGATTAAAAGCCAGAATCCTACAATGTAAATCTTACAATACAAAAATATATTGTTTACAAAAAACACATTTAAAGCAGAGTGATACATTCAGAGTAAAGGTAAAAGGTTGCAGCGGAATCTATTATGCTTCAGCTGAAGTAAAAAAAAAAAAAAAAAAAGCAGGGGTAGCAATCCTGATCTCAGATAAAGCAAAAGCAAAAATAGATCTAATTAAAATAGATAAGGAAGGAAACTACATTTTGCTAAAGGGTACCATAGATAACGAAGTAATATCAATATTAAACATATATGCATCAAGTATTATAGCATCCAAATTCCTAGAGGAGAAGTTGAGAGCTACAAGAAGAATTAGACAGCATGCATACCATTTGACCAAGCAGTGTTTCTACTGGGCCTATATCACAAAGAGATTTTAAAGGAGGGAAAGGGACCCACATGTGCAAAAATGTTTGTGGCAGCCCTTTCTGTAGTGGCAAGAAACTGGAAATTGAAAGGATGCCCATCAATTGGAGAATGGCTGAATAAATTATGGTATATGAATGTTATGGAATATTATTGTTCTGTAAGAAACGACCAACAGGAGGATTTCAGAGAGGCCTGGAGAGACTTGCATGAACTGATGCTGAGTGAAATCAGCAGAACCAGGAGAACATTATACACAGCAACAAGACTATACGATGATCAATTTTGATGGACATGGTTCTCTTGTTCTCTCAGAACTAGATAAATCAAACCACAAAGTAAATAAGAAAGAAGTTAAGGAGGTAAATATATTAGGGCATGAAGACTTCAAAATCAAATTCAGAAAGGCAGAAATAGTAAATGCATCTTTTCCAGATCATGATGCAATAAAATTACATGTAATAAAAGGTGAGGGAAAAATGGACCAAAACTTAATTGGAAACTAAATAATCGAATCCTAAAGAATGAGTGGGTGAAACAATAAGTTATAGACACAATTAAGAATTTCATCCAAGAGAATGACAATAATGATATACCAAAATTTATGGGATCCAACCAAAGCAGTTGTTAGGGGATGTTTTATATATCTAGATACTTACTTGCATAAAATAGAGAAAGAAAAGATTAATGAATTGGGCATGCAACTAAAAAAGCTAGGAAAAGGACAAATTAAAATCCCCCAATGAAATATCAAATTTGAAATTCTAAAATAAAAGAGGGGATTAATAAAATTGAAAGTAAGAAAACAATTTAACTAATAAAACAATAATAAAAACAAATTCCACATAGAGTTCATTTTATGAAAAAAACCAACAAAATAGATAAGTCATTAGTTAATTTGATTAGAAAAAGGAAAGAAAAAAATCAAATTGTTAGCATCAAAAATGAATAGGGTGAACTTTCCACAAATAAAGAGGGAAATTAGATCAATCTAATTAGGAGCTATTTTGCCCAACTATATATGCCAATAAATCTGATAATCTAATTGAAATGGATGAATACTTACAAAAATATAGCTTGCTCAGATTGATAGGGGAGGAAATAAATTAGTTAAATAGTCCCATTTTAGAAAAAAAATTGAACAAGCTATTAATCAGCTCCCTAAGAAAAAAATCTCCAGGGCTAGATGGATTAACATGTGAATTCTACCAAACATTTAAAGAAAAATTAATTCCAACACCATGCAAATTATTTGGAAAAATAGGGAAAGGGGGCAGCTAGATGACACAGTGGATAAAGCACCAGCCCTGAAATCAGGAGAACTTGAATTCAAGTCTGTATGACCCTGAGCAAGTCACTTAATCCCAATCGGCTCATTAAAAAAATTAAAGGGAAAATAGGGAAAGAAGGAGTCCTACCAAATTCTTTTTATGACCCAAATATGGTGCTGATACCCAAAACAGGTAAAGTCAAAATAGAGAAAGAAAATTATAGACCAATTTCCCTAATGAATAGCAATGCAAAAATCTTAAATAAAATATTAGCAAAGAGATTACAGCAAGTTATCCTCAGGATACTACACCATGATCATGTAGGATTTATACCAAGAATTCAGGGCTGATTCAGCATAAGAAAAACTATTAGCATAATGAACTACATCAATAACCAAACTAACAAAAATCATATGATTGTCTCAATAGATGCAGAAAAAGCATTTGGCAAAATCCAACACCAATTTTTATTAAAAACACTAAAGAGTATAGGAATAAATGGAGTTTTTCTTCAAATGATCAGTAGCATATATTTAAAACCATCAGCAAGCATCATATGTAATGGGATAGACTAGAATCACTCCCAATTAAGATCAGGGGTGAGACAAGGTTGCCCACTATTTCCATTATTATTCAATATTGTATTAGAAATGTTAGCTTTGCCAATAAGAGAAGAAAAAGAAATTAAAGGAATTAAAGTAGGTAATGAGGAAACCAAATTATCACTCTTTGCAGATAATATGATAGTACACTTAAAGAGTCCTAGAGAATTAAATAAAAAATTTCTAGAAACAATTCATAACTTTAGCAAAGTTGCAGGATACAAAATAAATCCATATAAATCATGAGCATTTTTATATGTTATCAACAAAGTTCACAGCAAGTGATACAAAGAGAAATTCCATTTAAAATAACTGTAGAAAATATAAAATATTTGGGAGTCTACCTGCCAAGGCAAAGTTAACATAATTATAAAACACTTTCTGCACAAATAAAGTCAGATCTAATCAATTGGAAAAATATCAAGTGCTCATGGGTAGGCTGAGCTAATATAATAAAAATGACAATAAAAAAGACAATACTATCTACATTAATCTACTTATTCAGTGCCATACCAATCAAACTCCCAAGAAATTATTTTACAGAGCTAGAGAAAATAATAACAAAGTTCATCTGGAAAAAACAAAAGGTCAAGAATTTCAAGGGCATTAATGAAAAAAATGCAAATGAAGGTGGCCTAATTGTGCAAGATCTAAAAGAATATTATAAAACAGTGAGCATCAAAATTATTTGGTACTGACTAAGAAACAGAGTAGTTGATCAATGGAATAGGTTAGGCTCACAGGACAAAAAAGTCAATGACTATAGTAATTTAGTGTTTGATAAATCCAAAGATCCTAGCTTCTGGGATAAGAGCTTACTATTTGACAAAAAATTGTAGAGAAAATTGGAAATTAGCATGGCAGAAACTAGGCATTGACCCACACCTAACACCCTACCAAGATAAGATCAAAATGGGTTCATTATTTAGACAAAAAGAGTGATACTATATGCAAATTAGAACAAAGGATAGTCTACCTCTGAGACCTGTGGAGAAGGAAGGAATTTTTGGCCAAAGAAGTAGAGTACATTATGGAATGTAAAATGGATTATTTTGATTATATTAAGTTAAAAATTTTTTGTACAAACTAAAACTAATGCAGACAAGATTAAAAAGGAAGCAATAAACTGGGAGTTTTTGTTTTGTTTTGTTTTGTTTTGGTTTGGTTTGGTTTTTTTGATATCCAAGGGTTCTGATAAAGGCCCCATTTTTAAAATATATAAAGAAGTGAGTCAAATTTATAAGAATTTAAGCCATTCCTCAATCGATAAATGGTCAAAAGATATGAAGAAGAAATTAAAACCATTTATAGTCATATGAAAAAAATGTTCTAAATCATTATTGATCACAGAGATGCAAATTAAGACAACTCTGAGTTATCACTACACACCTCTCAGATTGGCTAAAATGACAGGAAATGATAATGATAACTGTTGGACTGGGACACTAATGTGTCCATGAACTGATGCTAAGTGAAGTGAGAAGAACCAGGAGATCACTGTACATGGCAACAGCAAGAGTATATGATGATCAATTCTGATAGACTTGGCTCTTTTCAACAGTGAGGTGATTCAGGCCAGTTCCAATGGTCTTGTGATAAAGAGAGCTATCTGCACTCAGAGAGAGAACTGAGTGTGGATTCCAACTTAGTATTTTTACTTTTTTGTGGTTGTTTGCTTGCATTTTGTTTTCTTTCTCATATTTTTCCCTTTGTGATCTGATTTTTCTTGTGCAGTGTGATAATTGTGGAAATAAATATAGAAGAATTGCACATGTTTAACATATATTTGCTGTCTAAGGAAGGGAGTTGGGGAAGGGAGGGAAAAAATTGGAACACAAGGTTTTGCAAGGGTGAATAGTGAAAATTATCTATACATATGTTTTGAAAACAAAAAGCTTTAATAAAAACAAAAACAAAACAAAACAAGCAAAAAAACAAAAAACAGAAAACCAAGGCAGCGAAGATTAGAAGGGAAGCATAAAGTTGGGGAAAAAATTCACAGCCAGTGTTTTTGATAAAGGTGTCATTTTAAAATATATCAAGAATTGACTCAAATTTATAAGATACAAACTATTTCCAATTGATAAATGGTCATAGGATAACTTTGAGACAAAGAAATTAAATCTATTTCTAGTCACATGAAAAAAAATTTCTAAATCACTATTGATCAGAGAAATGCAAATTAAAACTACTCTGAGGTACATTACATATCTCTCAGATTGACTAAGATGACAGGAAAAAATAATGATGAATGTTGGAGGGGATGTGGGAAAACTGGAACACCATAAACATTGTTGGTGGAATTGTGAATTGACCCAACCATTCTGGAGAGCAATTTGAAACTATGCCCAAAGGGCTATAAAACATTGTCTCTATTGGATCTATATCCCAAAAAAGATCATAAAAGAGGGAAAAGAACCCACATGTGCAAAAATGATGTAACAGCCTTTTTTTTTTTTTGTAGTGGCAAGGAACTGGAAACTGAGTGGATACTCATCATTTGGGAAATGGCTGATATGAATATTATAGAATATTATTGTTCTGGAAGAAATGATGAGCTGGCTGATTTCAGAGAGGCCTGGAAAGACTTCCATGAACTGATGCTGAATGAAGTAAGCCTAACCAAGAGAACATTGTACACAGTAACAAAATTATGTGATGACCAATTGCAATGGACTTGCCTTTTTTCAGGAATGAGGTGAGTCAAAACAATTTCAATAGAATTGTGATGGAAAGTGCCATCCATATCCAGAGAGAGAATTATGGAGACAATGTGGATCAAAGCATATTATTTTCACCTTTTTTGGGTTTTTGGTAGATGCTTGCTTGTTTTTTTTTCCTTTCTTGTGTTTTTTCCCCTTTTGATCTGATTTTTTTTTTTATGCCACATGACAAATATGGAAATAAGTTTAGAAGAATCGCACATGTTTAACGTATGTTGGATTACTTGCTCTCTTGGAGAGGGGCAAGGAAAGAGGAGAGGGAGAAAAATTTGGAACAGATTTTGCACAGGTGAATACTGAAAACTTTGTATGTATTTGGAAAAATAAAATACTATTAAAAAACAAAGTGGAAAAAAAAAGGTCTGAGAGCCAAAGACACAGAAAAAATATTGGAAGAAAGGAACATAGATCTACAGGTAGGAAAGACCTTGGAATTAATATAGTCAGATGCCTCATTTTACTTACAGAGAAGCAAGGGCCCTGAGAAATTAAGTTTACTTGTTCAAAGTTATACAGGTCATAAGTAAAAGTCAGAATTGAACTTGGATCCTGCAATTTCAAAGTCCTTATCTTTCCATGTCATGGTGAAATCCTTCCCAAGGGGTTTATATTTATTTTTTATATATGTATGTATGTATGTATATTTTATGTATGTATAAAGAGTCCTGGATTATGGCTGAAGATGAATGAGGAGCAGGCAGAGAGGAAGAAATGAGAGGTAATTAATGGAATAAGGTTTGGGAGGAGGGAGCAGGAAGGAATAGTTAGCTAGAGATATTAGCTTTCCGAAAAAGAGAAACTTTGTTTTTTCCAGATGCGTGAAGAAAATTTGTGATTCCCTTCGGGGTAGAGACCATCAAAGGTATTCATGGTTCCTTAAAGGGTGTCCCAAAACTCTTAATGCAGTTTTAAACCTTTAAAGTTCAAAATACTATTTTCCCAGATGACCTCAGCTAATAACTAGTGTTATTAAAGTTTGAAAATGCATTAAGAGTTTTGGGATACATTGTATATCCTATATAATAATATAGAGCATTCTGACTCTCTCCTCTCCTCCTTCTTCTCTTTTTTTCCTGTCCCTCCCTCCCTTTCTCTCTCCTCTTCCTCCTCCTCCTCTTAATTCTCTCACTCATGTCTACCTTCCCCCTTCCTCTTCCTCTCTCATTCAATCTCATTCTTCCTCTCTTTCCCCTCCCCCTTCTCTTTGCCTCACTCATCCCTTCTCAAAACCTAATTTTGGAAATTTATTAGCTATCTCATCCCTGGGCAAAACATTTACCTTCTAACAGCCTCAGTTTCACGAATTGTAAAACAGAAATAATAAAAACACCTACCTACCTACCAGGGTTGTTCTGAGGTATAAAAAAATATTTGCAAAGCGCTTGGTACCGCTTAAATAGGTGCTTAATAAATGTTTGTTCCCCGCCCCTTCCCCAACTTATTTATAAAACATTCTAAAAATCAGATCCAGCACATGATCTGGACCCCGACCCCAGCCCCTTCTTGGAGCCCTCCTGCTCTTTTGCTCAGGCAGGGAAGAAGTGCTTGGGGAAGGTGGGCTCCGCACCTGCCCTGCAGGGACTCGGGGCGCCTCGGACCTAGTGGGCACTTTACCCCACTCCCAGGGCTGGTCCTGGAG
>JAJPUD010002241.1:233675-287895 GCA_023553655.1 Myrmecobius fasciatus
TGTGTGTGTGTGTGTGTGTGTATGATTGAGCATTTATGTGTTCATACTAAAGGAGACTGTATGAAGCCCCTGCATTATTTGGCTGAATAGGGAGAAATCCTCACAAGATGATCTAATAAGAAGGGCAAAGGTTTTGCTCTGAGGATGAAGGTTTAGTATAGAAGGCAGAAAGAAGAAAGGAAGTCTACACATTTATACAGTTCCAGGTAGAACTGATCCAGGACTGATGGAAAGAATTGGAGATGTTCAGTGCGGAGAAAAGATTTCTTGGCAAGCCATGGATATTCTCAAATATCTGAAGCATTGCTATGTAGAAGAGAGCATAGACTGTCCTTCTTAGCTTCACGGGGGAGCTGGTGCTCATGAGGGGAGCTGACCTCAAGGAGCTGGTGCACCTTGGGGTTTCTAGTGATATCTGCAGCCATGATTACATTCTGTATTCTCTACCAGTGCCTGGTTCTTTGGCAGGTGATATTAGTTAGGTAGTAGAAATAGTAGGTACTAGTTAGGTAGTAGAAATTACAGAGAAACAGATTTAGGTTCTGTGTAAAGGAAAGAAAATCCTAATTTTCCCAAAGTGACAAGGGCTGCTTTGGGATGTGTAGTGGGTTCCTCATCACTGATGGTCTTCATATGAAAGCTAGATGATCTTTTATTAGACATAGGATTCTTATTCAAGTATAGGTCAGAGTGGATAACTCCTGAAGTTTCTTCTTACTCCGAGCCTATGATTCTGTGAAATAGGACCAAGATATCTTTTAGTATTTGTTGCCTATCATCAGCTAAGGCTGACTTTGGGTGTCTAGGCCACAGCCCTCAGTGAATTACTAGGCTACATTTGTCAGCCCCTCAAGGAACTATTTGGAGGCAGCTAGGTGGCTCAGTGGAGTCAGGAAGTCCAGCCCTGGAATCAGGAAGGCTTATCATCCTGAGTTCAAATCCTACCTCAGACACTAGCTGTGGTGACCCTGGGCAAGTCACTCAAGCCTGTTTGCTTCAGTCTCTTCATCTGTAAAATGAACAAGAGAAAGAAATTGGCAAACCACTCCAAGGAAATTGGGTTCTTGAGTTGGACAACTGAACAAAGCAAAAAAAAAGCAAGATCCTCTTATGACCACCAGAAACCCATGTATTTAAGTACCCAGTTTGCTAAAGAATGGAATTGGTGTGTAGATTCAAAGACATTATTTTTCCAAAGAGCACAAAGTAATAATAGCACCTCGCTCCCTGGGTCTTAGTGAAGGTCAAATGAGATAATATTTGTAAAATACCTTGAAAATCTTAAAACACTGTAAATACCAGCTATTATTCTTGTGTAATTTATATCCTCTAGGTTCCAGGAAAGGACAAAGTAGCCTAAAATATTTAGTACTTGTTCTCTAAAAGGCTAGAATCTCATTGGAAAAGGGAAGGGAATGGCAGGATCCATTCAGGCATGGGAAAGTTTCTCTCTGGCTACTTTCCATGTCTTGGGAGAACTAATTCATAAGCAGGGTTTTAGGACTTCAGTTGTTAAGACTGCAGGGTTAAACCAAAACCTTGTTCTTCCTCCTTCTCCCTTTACCCCAATACAGGTTGTAATAATGCACAAATATGTCTTAACTTTGCCATGTACATTTTGAAAATAGCTTCTTTCCCCAAAACCTGGCAGCTTAGGATAAGTGATGGCTGCAGTTATGCCAGTGTTGGCCACTTGGATTCAGCCTTCTGCCATGCTTGAAGGTCACCTGGGTAGCAGGGACTGCCAAAAGGTCTCCTGGGCCTTATTAATGTTTTTTTCAGCTTCTCTGGTCTAATGTGTGTCTCAAGATGATTGCCTCGAAGGTGCCTCCATCCCCATTTTACTCCATGCTATAGTTCCTTGCCCAGGGATGTCCTGAAAAAAACTGTTGTCTTCACCCTAGGGAAGGAGCATTGGTGCTCCTTGGGGTTTCCAGTGGCATCTGTAACCATGATTATATTCTGTATTCTGTACCAGTGTCAGGTTCGTTGAGAGACGGTATTTATTGAGTAGTAAGCTCCAAAAGGCTTCAGCACCTTGGATCTTGTCTTCCTCCTCATGTACCATTGTGGTGTCAGTTTCATTTTGCTAGGTAGCTTTCCCAGACTATTCAGAAGGTGGCAGCAGGGACTTTGTAGAACTGCCTTGTGATTTCTTTCTTGTGTCTTGGGCAGGGAGGGGAAAAGGATGGGATAGGTCCTAGGTTGCTGTGGAGATTATCCTGCTGATTCATAATTCTCTGAAGTTGCTATGATCATTTTTTCCATCCCTGTACCTTTAGTCCCCTGAAAAGCAGGGTATAAAATGGCAAAGTGCACTGAATTTGGATTTAGACCTCTAATTTTTTTTTTTAGGTTTTATTTATTGGGCTTCACCATTTATTAACTGTGTTACTTTGAAGAAATTACTTAAGTTCTCTGGACCTCAGTTTCCTCATCTGTAATGTGAGGGGGCTGGCTTAGGTTCTTTCTGAGATCTAAAATCCTGTTTTCTAATATTCTCTTAGGAATATCCCTTTCCCTCTACCTACCTTACTGTTTGTGCCTTCAAGGATAAACTCAAATCCTTTCTTAGTAAAGCTTTTCCTGGCTATGTCATCCTTTAAATCTGTAGTACCTTTTTCTATCTATTCATCTATGCAAACCCATACCCACACCCACCTACCCCCCCATGGCAACTTTGGGCTTTTCTAGTGAATGTAAAAGATGATTAACAAAGATATTTTATATCTATTTCATCACTTAGTTGCCTCAATAATAATAACTGTCATTTATTCATATTTCTTCAAGTCTCAGTTTGCTCAGTTCAAGTTCATTTGCTCTATGAAGCCTTACTTTATTCTCTTAGTTATTAATGCTCTTCTCACTCCAACTTTCCTGGTATCATCTTTTTTTTTGTGTATATTTTCTATTCCTCCATTAGATTATGAGCTCTTTGTGGACAGGGGTTGTCTTCTTACCACAAAATATCTCCTAAGACTTAAAAAACTATTTTAAACCACCATCAACTTTGTGAGGTTAGTGTTCGGGCATTATTGCTGTACAGGTATTATTATTTCTAGTTGTACAGGCATTGCTATCCCCATTTAATAGATGGAGAAATTGAGACTTAGAAGTTAGATGACTTGCCAGTGCTGAAATGGCTAATAAGCATCCTCCTTATTCTTAATTTCAAAACCTCATACTCTTTTTACTATTCTATACTTTCTTCCATAGATATTTGTTAATTGAAGACAATAATGTCTGTAGGAACTCTGAAAGTAGTTTAACTATTTTCACATGTTGAAGTGATTTTGCAGGCTGGTAGACCTGGGAAAATTTAGAACTGAGCTGTTCCCCTGCCAGGTGCTCCTTCCTTCCTTACTGCAGTCAGTGATATATACAGCATTATCAGCTGTCTGAAACCTGGCAAGCTTATTTGGCCTTGGATTTCAAGAATACCATCTCATATAGGTTGTTTTTGGTTTATTGAACATATATACCAGCATAGACTTAAACACCACTTTTGCTTTGGAAGGAGGGGGAGGTGTTGTTACATGAAAGTAGGGACTTCGCTCTTGATAATCTTTACAGTGAAAATTATGGAGTCTCTTTCTGGAATGTATTTTTGGTGAGATTGGTAAAGACAGGAGTATGACATTTGAAACCACTAACATTACATAGAGTGTCTCTTAAATAGAAAATTGGATTTTTCTGCCTAATTGTGGGCATAGATAAATCCTTCTTATAGAACTAGCTTTCTCAATATCACTGGCATGTAGAAATTATCATCCTAGGTCAGACTCATGGTCAGTGTAGCCCAGATTCTGTTACTGAGAGTGGCCTAAAGAGAATGCAGTTTAGATGTAGTGTATACTAAGAGCTTCCATTGGATAAGAGGAAGTAGCTACTTCCCCTAACATGCTTTGAATCTGAATGTTCTCATTTATAAGGCAGGGCAGATAGGTAGAAAAAAATAGAAGACAGGGACCTTGGATAAATCCCCCTCTAGCCCTTATCTTCTATGATTTATGCAATAAAATGGGTTATAATTTCTGAATATTTTTAAATGCTGAAAATCTCAGATTGGTTAAGATACTGTATAGATATTACTTCCATTTTTTAAAATTTGAAATCTAAACCCACCCATTGACAAGGCAAGGAATATGATATCAATTATACATATGAAGTCATGAAAAACATTTCCATATTAGCCATGTCAGAAAAAAAGAAAAAGAAAACTATAAAAGGCAAGAAACATAAAGAAAGTAAGAAAAAAAAACTTCAATCTGCATCAGAGTTCATCAGATTTCTCTTCGGAGAAGGCGGCATTTTTCATCATGGGCCCTTTGGATTTTCTTGGATCATTATACTCATCAAAGTAGCTAAATCTTCTTTTGTAGATGATCATTATAACAATATTCTGAAATTTGTCACAGCTTATGTTTTCTTGTGAGTTATATCTATTTACTTTTTTGTTCAACCTCTTCTGAATTTTCTTTTCTTCCTGGTATGTTATAACTGATTTTTATAGTCTAAGTTGGTGGCTTCAGGAATAGTGATCAAATGCTCAGCCATGTAATGATGATGATGATGATATTGCTGTATATCTTGCTTTAAGATTTGCATAATGTTTGACAAGTATTTGTCCTATTTGATCCTCATAACAGCTCTGGGAGGTAGGTACTGTAAATTATCCTCATTTTGTAAATAAATAAACTGAAATATACAGAGATTAAGTGACTTGCCCAGGTCACACAGCTAGTAAATTTCTGAGACTGAATTTAAATTCAGGTTTTTCTGACTCTTGAGTTGGATCTACTATGTCTAATAGTTACCTGAAGTGTATTGTAGATTTGAGCTAGTGATAGGAGCTGAAAAGTTAGCTAAGTGATAGATACTTCTTGATGTATTTCATCATTAATTGCTTCAAACTTTTAGGTTTTTTTCAGGATAGAAAATGTCATATTTATTAAGCCCAGTCTTGGAACTATCTTATCATATATTCTCATTTATAAGAAATAATTTCTTTAAATAGTCATAATCTGAGAAGAAGACTTCTTCCAACCCCTTTCCATCTATCTATCTCTTGGGAATAATTGTTATCTTGTGATACTTCTGTTTTCTTTCACATGCAACATCTTGTTTCCTTTGAAGCTCCAGAGCATCTGGCTTTTAGCTATTTAAGAGTATACCACCAGGGAACAGTGAACAGATCCAACCATTCTGGAGAGCAATTTGGAACTATGCTCAAAAAGTTATCAAACTGTGCATACCCTTTGACCCAGAGTGTTTCTACTGGGCCTATATCCCAAAGAGATCTTAGAGGAGGGAAAGGGACCCACATGTGCAAGAATGTTTGTGGCAGCCCTTTTTGTCATGGCTAGAAACTGGAAACTGAATGTATGTCCATCAGTTGGAGAATGGCTGAATAAGTTATGGTATATAAATGTTATGGAATATTATTGCTCTGTAAGAAACGACCAGCAGGAGGATTTCAGAGAGGCCTGGAGAGACTTGCATGAACTGATGCTGAGTGAAATGAGTAGAACCAGGAGATCATTATACACAGCAACAAGACTATATAACGATCAGTTCTGATGGACATGGTTCTCTTTAACAATGAAATGTTTCAAACCAGTTCCAGTTGTTCAGTGAAGAAAGCCATATACACCCAGAGAGAGGCCTGTGGGATCTGAGTGTGGACCACAACATAACATTTTCATGCTCTCTATTGATGTTTGCATTTTGTTTTCCTTCTCAGATTTTTTTCTTGTAGATCTGATTTTTCTTGTACAGCAAAATAACTATAAATATGTATACATATATTTGATTTGTCATATATTTTAACATAATTAACATGTATTAGACTACCTGCCATCTAGGGGAGAGGGTGGGGGGAAGGAGAGAAAAATTTGTAACAGAAAGCTTTGCAAGGGTCAATGTTGAAAAATTACCCATGCATATGTTTTGCAAATAAAAAGCTTTAATTTAAAAAAAAGAATATACCACCAGCAAGTGCCCACTGGGGGCCAGAGCACTTTAGGTATTTTCTACCAGTGTGCATTACCCTTACATTGAATTCTGTTGAGTGTAGCCTACTGCCTTTGCATTTCCTCCTGTGGATTTTAAATCCATCTGGACCATTTTCAACATCTCTTGGAATGTCTATTGTGATAAAAGGGCCACTCATTCCTCCTGAAGCTATAATACTTTATATAAGCTTTAAATTTATTTTACCCCCCCATTACGTAAAAACAATCTTTAACATTTAAAAAAAGTTTTAAGTTCCAAATTATATACCTTTCTTCCTTCCCATTTTCTTCCCTGAGACAGTAAGCAATCTAAATAGAGTTTACTGAGTTTTAAAGAAAAATGCTTTTTATATGCATGTTGATCTAGTGTTCCCATTTTAGCCTTGTGCCTTACATCTGGTGTTAAACTTTAGGATTAAGGAGATTATTTCTTATCTTCTGAGGCACTGAATATTTAATGGGCATTCCAATCTTGAATGAGAAGAAAAGGGATCCAATCTCTGCTCAATAGAGATTATTATTTGGGAGACTTTGAGCAAGGTATTTCTTGACTGAGCCTCTCTCATTTGTAAAATGCAGGTGTGTTACAAAATGATTTCTAAGGTTCTTTCCACATTCTGTAATTCTGTAACATAACAAATATTAATAAGTTTGCTGTGTAAAATTACTATTTTGCAAGCTTTGGGGAATACAAACAAACAAAAAATCCCTGCCTTCTAGAAGTTTATATTCTACTGGAGGTGAGATGGAGACATTACATACACATAAGAAAGTAAATTAAAGTAATTTCTTTTCTTTT
The DNA here is from genome assembly GCA_023553655.1 of Myrmecobius fasciatus. Taxonomy (NCBI): domain Eukaryota; kingdom Metazoa; phylum Chordata; class Mammalia; order Dasyuromorphia; family Myrmecobiidae; genus Myrmecobius; species Myrmecobius fasciatus. The sequence goes on from JAJPUD010002241.1 coordinate 240,489, forward strand.
TTTTTCTTTTTGCTAAGGCAGTTGGGGTTAAATGACTTGCCTAGGATCACACAGCTAGGAAGTGTTAAGTGCTTGAGCCTAGATTTGAATTCAGGTCCTCCTGACTTTGGGACTGGTGCTCTATCCACTGCACCACCTAGCTGCCCCCAAAGTAATTTCAAGAGAGAGAAAATGCTAATAACTGGGTGATACCAGGGAAACCCTTCTATAGGAGGTAGTCCCCAAACTGTAATAGAGGTCTTTAAATGCCATGCTGAAGGGTTGTATTTTATTTTAAAGGAATAGTGGGAAGCCCCTTTCTGGAGTGTAAGCTTGAGGACAGGCTGATTTCATATTGATCTTTGAATCAGTTATAGAAAGCACCAAGTGCAAATAGGCAAGTAGACTTTGAATGTTGGACGAAAGGCAGTCATAAAGAAATGTCTTCATTGTGCAAAGGTGTCATTCCTAGGCAGAAACTAGAGATTATTATTAGGAAGAAAAAGAATACCAGAAAAATTGAGTATGGTTTACTTTTGGGAAATCTTGTAGAGAACTAAACTTGAATACTTTTAAATTTAAAGCACTCGCTTTGGAGATTGATGTACTACTATATGCTACATCTCCCCTTTCCTCTTCTCCATCTATTCAATTACAGAATTTTGTTTATTTTTCAACATCCTGTTTTTTCCTTTTATGGGTCACTACCCTACTTCAGAACCTCATCACCTCTAGTGTTGACTATAACAGTAGCTTTCTGGTGCAGAAGTCTCCCAGTCTCAAGATTTTCCCCTTTCTAATCCATCCTTCTCATAGTTGTCAAAGGATTTTCTTAAAGTGAGGATGTATCATGTCTCCCTTTCCCTCAATGACTATTAAGTCCAGGATCTTGTATTATCATTATTTTTTAGCTTTTTATTTTCAAAATATTTGCATAGATAGAATTAGAATGAAAGATTTTGCAAAGGTAAATGTTGACATTTACCTTTGCAAAATCTTTCATTCTAATTTTTTTCCTTCCCTTCTCCCACGCTCTCCTTTCTGACAGCAAGTAATCAATATATATTAAACATGTGCATATTTCCACAACTACCATGCTGCACAAGTAAAATCAGATCAAAAAGGGGAAAAATGAGAAAGAACAAAAGCAAGCAAACAACAAAAAAGGTGAAAAGACTATGTTGCGAAATACATTTGGAACATACAATCTTTTCTCTGGATGCACAGGGTTCTCTCCATCACAAGTCTACTGGAATTGACCTGAATTACCTCACTGTTGAAAAGAGCCACATCCATCCAAACTGAACATCTCATCATATTGTTGTGTTCAATGTTCTCTTGGTTCTACTCACTTCACTCAGCATCAGTTCATGTATGTCTCTCAAGGCCTTTCTGAAATCATCCTGCTGATTGTTTTTATAGAACAATAACATTCCATAGCATTCATATACTATAACTTATTCAGCCATTCTCCAACCGATGGACATCTACTCAGTTAGGAGCAAGTATTTCATTTTTTTAATAAGCCTTTTTAAACTTCCATTTTTGGTGTAAATTTAAGATGGTATCTAATGAATGACATAATAGTAAATGTGTATAATTAATAAATAATCAAATTTATATGCCTATTTTGTCTCACTATTTTTTATATATAGTAATCCATAGTCAAGAAAATTTTGAAGACCATTGACCTTGGCCATGACAGTTTATAAATGTTAATCCCTTTCTGGATTGGACACTCTCTTTTGAAGTGAAAATTGTGTAAAAGTGTAAAAAAGTCATTTGATTGTATTCTTTTCCTTTTTCCAAGTTTCCTCTTTTTATTTTGGAATTATTTTTTTTTTCTTAGAGTGGGAAGAGATATTCATTTGGAAACAATGTTTTTCCACTGAGAGAAAGATTAATGTCTCCTGTGAGTCTAGTGACAGATAACATATTAACTCGTTCTGGTGCTCTGTTTCCTATAAATACATAACTTGTGCTGTAACTCCATTGACTAACAGGCTTCTCTACGTGGTTTTTTGATTTGTTTATTTATTTTTTGCCTCCAGTGCTGACCACACTGTTAAGCTGCTTCTTCTGGGTTTAGGCAGACCAGGTGCTTTCACTTTCATTGTCAAGGTCATTTCAATTAATCTCTTCCTGTTTTCTGAGTCTTGATTTATGGAGTGGCCTCTCCCTCCATGTGATTTTGTTTTTATTTTATTTTGCTGTTTCTTGTAGCCTTAGAGCAGGTTGGTGTAAAATTTCAAGCTATTTTCCTTCAAATCTCAACTCAGTTTCCACCTCTTACAGGAAACTTTCTGTGACTCCTTCACATATTGTGTGGTGTTCCTCCCCCACTTTGCATTTGCTTTTCTCTGTGTGTGTTGTACTCTTCCCTTTCCCCTTCAGAAGATAAGCATTCCTAGCATCTAGCCCCATGCCTTGTTAGGCATTTAACATTTGAATTAAGGGGAGAATTTAAGAGGAGAGGATTGGGGAGTCTATACTGCACTATTCTGGAGATCTTTTTTTAAAAAAAAATTATTTTTAAAATTTCAATCCCAAATTCTTTCCCTCCCTCTTCATTTCCCTCCCATTTTTGAGATCTTCCTTTTACCCACATTCATTCTCTTTTCCCCATAGCTCACAGATGCTATCTCTCCTGAAATCTCTTTTAGGCTTATCCCCCAGCTCCCAGAATATTTGGGGGGGATCTTAATTTTTGAGCATGTGTTTAGGAAACCAATCTGTATGTCAGGAGTTCTTTTTGGAAATGCCCACCATATTCTGGGCACTTTAGAAAATACTTAGGTGGAGACCTACTTAGATCTGTGATCTTAGCAAGGTAGGTGCTCCTTCCAAACATATATCCCACCCTGGCCATTCTGTTCGATTTGTGTCCTTATTCACCTGTAAATCTATTGTAGGGAATCTACCTTGTGTGGAATTCTGTTATTGTTTTTTAATTTTAAAAAATTATGGAATTGAATTTTTAAGATTGCAGTTCAGTTAGGGAGATAAGACATTATATGTAAGAGGATACTTAGTAAAAGTTTAGCTGACAGTAAATGAATGGAGTCCCAAATGAGGGGTTTAGATGGTAAGAAAGAAATCTACAGAGATTTGTGTTTTTTTTCTGGATGGTTTTATTCATTTTACTTCATTTTCCCCCACCATGTGGAATTTGAGATTTTTAACTTCTTTTTTGTGGCTCTTACTCTCAACTTTAGTGGTGAAACAATTGTGTTTTTCCCATACAAAGAGCCTGTTTTTGCCTACTTTCACAAGGACCAGGTCATTTTTTTTTAAGAGACTATGTCTGCCTATCTCACTTTGGCTAGAAGTATATTGGCCACTCATTGGCTTGATCTTACAACTGATTTACACAAAAGATTTGACTTGGTTCATTTTCAACCTTGGCTAGTTCTCCCCTCCTTGGGCAGTCTGGCCCAATGTCCCTTCCTTCTCCCCTTCTAACACCCATGGGGCTCATCATATCATAATGGATTTAGCAATAGGTTTTATTCCTAATGCAGCTCAGAATTCCAGAGCCCAAGTAAGCTACTAGCCTCAGCCTTTTTAGGAGCAGGGAATATTAGTGTTTGCCAATACACCTACCAGACCAGCTCTTGAAAAGTTTTGTAGTTTCTTTTTTTTCCCCCCACCCATGGAGATGGGTTGTATTGGACACTTTATTGGAACATTTTTGATAACAGTCTGACTTGTAATTAGGGGTATTTGTGACCTGTAGCTATAGCTGTAGGAGTGAGGTCAATGAAGATCAAAAATAAAATAAGGATGTATCATATAATCCAAAGAGGATGGCTTTAATTCAGGGTTCTTTTAAGGCAGCTTTCCATAAGATTCCTCAGGAGCAACCATGCTGATTTAATTCTATACACCTTCCTAATAAACACCTAATTTTGATCTCACTGGCATCATGACTTAACCATTTGATTTCAGCAGCTTCAGAGTTTTAGGTTTTCCCAGATCCCTATTCCCTCTTCCCTTTTCTCTATGTGTACTTGAAAAACAAAAGGAAAAAAATTTGATAAAATTAAGAACCAAATTATATCTGAGATTCCCTCGATTCTATCATCCTTATTTATGTCATTGTTTACATTAAAATTGTTGATAAAGAATTTCTCCTTTCATTAGGATTTTTTAAAAATGGTTCTGAGGTTAATGACAATCATAGATTAAAAGCCATAAATCTAAAACTGAAGAGGTTTTAGGGGCCATTTGAACCTATCTTTTCATTTCAGTGATGGAAAGATTGAGATCTAGACAGGTCAAGTAGACTGGTCCAAAAGTCAGACAGTCATAAGTGTAGAAAAAGAATCTGATGATTCTATTCATTCCATATAATTTTTTTTTTGCTATGAGCTTTTTAACTTTTCAGGTTTCTTGACTCTTATTCCCAACTGTAATGGAAAGATAAGAACGTTGTGTTTTCATCTATAAAGAGCATGTTATGAACTCATCTTCTCCAGGATTAGCTCTTCCCCTTCCCCCCAGCCTGTTTTTCTTTTTTTGAGTTTGGAGCCCTCTTATTCAGGGAAGTTACTTGGGAAACTGAGCTGTGTTAGATTGTGTCCTTTTTGGTCTTGTGTAAAAGGTGTGACTGACTTTAAAGCAATCTAATTGATTTTTAAATAAATATGCCTAACATATCTGTGTGGTGTTCTTTTCAAAGCAGTTGCCTTAGGAACCAATATCATTAATCAAATGATGCTCAAAACATTTGTGGAGTTTTCCTTTTGAAATGGTCTTCAGTCTGCAGTTCATCTTTTTGAGTATTCTTACTGTTGACAAATCTTTATCTCCTGAAGATGGATTTGATTTTTGTAAATAGCCAAATGGCATTTGAAGCCAGAGTTAGCAAAAGAGATAGTTGAATAAGGTAGGCATTTAAAAAACAAAACAAAACAAAACAAAAGCAAAACAACAAAAATAAACACAAAAATGACATGGAAAGATATGTTGGTTTTTTTGGTGGGGGGAGAGGATATAGCTCACCAAGTGGTACCTTGGAGTCAGTTCCAAAAGATGGGGTTCTCTGAGGCTACCTACTGAGATAGCATCTTTGGTGTTCCATTTGATTCAGACATAAGTTAATTCAGTGGGCTTTTATTAAATGCTAGCTTTGTGCAGGGAGTTATGTCTATAGTACCTCAAGGTGACTACTTTGAAGGGCAAACTTCATTTGGATAAATTAATTCTGGTATATGTATTTAAAACAATTGAGCATGATGCTTTATATTTATATTATAAGGGAAGCATAAGGCATGTGGTCTTCATATATGCTGAGACTCCTTCCCTCAGAAAGTATTTTGAACTATCTGATGCACAGATTTTTTATATGGTGGTTGTTGATTTGTTTCATTTGTGCCCAACTTGTTGTGATCCCATTTGGGGTTTTCTTGGCAGAGATATTGGAGCAATTTGCCTTTTCTTTCTCTGGGTCATTTTACAGATGAGCAAACTGAGGCAAATAGGGTTATATAATTTGCTCAGGGTCACATAGCTAGGAAGTGTGTAAGGCCAGATATGAACTCAGGAAGATGAGTCTTTTTACTTCAGACTGGGCACTCTGTCGACTGCACCACTCTTTCATATGATTACTGCCTAATAATAATAGTGTTTCTATTGTACTTGAAGGTTTGCAAGGTGCTTTACATATATTCTCATATATTTGATCCTCAAACTATTCCTATTTTTATAGATGAGTAAACTAAACAGATAGTGGTTGTGACTGAAAAACTGAAAGAAAACAAACTAGAACCACTTTTATTCACCTCATGCTTTACTTTAGGGTGGAGCTGAGTCTCAGAAGCTTGCAGGTCAAAGGCTATAATTAGCTGCCACATCTATTTGATGTTGTGGTGGGGATGATTGGAAGGATGATTGCAGTGGCCAGAGGCCTGGGCCTGGCATCCTGCTACTGAGGTCAAATTGCAGGAGAAAGGTGGATTTGGGAAACCTGCCTAATATGCCAGAGAATCAGAGGCATCTTTGTGGTTGTAGTGGAAGATAGAATTCTCGGACAACTGGAGGAAAGTCCTTGGTCTATTGAACTAGCCATATTATTTAGAGTGAGGTTGTCTATTGGGGAGTATTAAGGCTTCAGTGGCTCAGGTCAGGCCAAAGGAAATAGTGTGTAGCCTGAGAGACAGTGCTGTAACCATAAGACCTTCTTTTTCTTGGGAGCAGCTATCCTGGTATACTGTGCAAAATTTAGCTAGAAAACCAATTGTTCTATGCTTACTTGTCCAGAAATTTGAGCCTCTGCTAAGTGAAATCATGTGGAAACTAAATGTACTTACTATGATTGTCTTGGGAACAAAAAGAGATCATGATACCATGATCTTCAATATTTCAAGGGATATATGATTCCATCTGTATGAATACTCATTTCACTACTGTGGATTGCAGCCCTTTTATCTTTTATGCTTTAGTGGATGATATTCAGGAGTTGGCAAAAACAATAACAGAAAACTCTTCACATGTGGTAGCAAGCCTCCAAGTGATAACCTTTTTTGATTTACCTTCATTGGTTCTTAGATGACAGGTTGCCTGGACCATACATACCCAAAGTCTTCACAGACTAGTAAAAATATGTCAAATATTATATTCCCTTGTCATATCTTTTGAGAATTCAGGGTCACTTCTTTACCATGATGAAGCAAAGGAGTGATCGTTACTTATTAATATCAATATTTATTGAATAGCTACTATGTTATAAAACTGTCAGGCTCTGGGATAAGGGAAATATAAGAGATAGTTCCTGTCTCTGAGGAGCTTACTAATTGGGGAGGAAGAAAGCATAGAATAATTTCTGAAGGAATGGCTTGAGATTTCAATGCCATAGGATTTCAAAAAGACAGTAATCAGAGAAGGTTGAGATATTTTAGGGTTCAAGGAAATGATGGATTTGGATTTGGGCCACTAAGTAAGAACAAAGATATTCCAGTCAAGTGGGAGTAAAAGTATAATGGTGGGAATATCAATAGAGTGTTCAGGGTGCAAGATGAGAGCCATTTTGGGGTTCACATGGTCCACATAGAGGTTTCTTGTCTCACAGTAGGAGGTTGGAAGAAGTAAACTGGGGGTAGTTGTTTATAAAGGCAAAACCTTTGGATTTCATCTTGGTGAGTAGAAGTCTTCTGAAGGATCCAGCTCAGATCTTAAGGTTCCTTCTAATTGGAATAGCTCAGGGCACTTTGCTTTCATCCCCAAGGCTTTTTATTTCTCTTCTCTTCAATCGATCCTGATCTTTGAACCCTAACTCACCATTCCTTTAGCTCCTAGAGATCAGAGACTGTTTTTTGCCTTTCTTTATATCACAGTGCCTGGCACACAGTAGGTACTTCATAAATGCTCTAGAAACCTATGCTAGCTTGGTTTGGACTGTGCTTCCGAGATTTTCCAAACCTAACCCTATTCGTCACTCCTGCTGCCTCAGTTCTCTTCTGTTGCTATCCTGAGCATTATCTCCCATCTTTTCATCCTACTAGCCTATCTCCACATAATGCAGACAATAAGAATATGTTTTTTAGGGTTTGTGAGAGAAAGGAAAATGTACAGATGCAGAAATAATACACCAGCATACGGTACACATAAATTATATCTTCTCAGTCCCAGACTGAGAGGCACCTAAGCTTTCTAACCTAATGTTGAAGTTAAAAAGATCCTGAATCTGTCCTGCTTTTTATCATGATTTTTCCAGGGTCATAACATCAGAGCTCCCTTGAGGCCCTAGATAAGACTTGTATTTTTCCCTAGAGAATATTTACCAGCACTGATTTTTAGATGGATTGAGTTCATTTACTTGGTCTATAATCTCAGTTAACCAGAAAGCCTTTTGATGGAATGGTTGGTTTTGGATGTTCCATCCATCCATAGAATTAAGAATCTCGGAATGGAAAGAATTCAGAGGCCACTTAATTCAACCCCTACCTCTCTGATAAGTGGGCATCTGGATTTCCTTTGAAGACTATGTGGACTTTTAAGGCAGAACCAATTCATTTTTGAATAAATTTAACTGTTAATTTCTCTGTGGATTGAGCCAAAATTTGCCTCTCAGCAACTTCATTACTCTCAGATTTGTTCTTTGGGATCAAGTAGAACTGGTCAAATCCTTTTCCTACAAGAGCTCTTTGAATACTGGAAGGTAGCTGCCCTACCTCCCTCATTGTTACCCCCCCAAATCTTTCCTTCTGGCCAAATGACCTCAGCCGATCTTTATATGATATGGCCTTCAGTTTTGTCACCTTCCCTTGGATAGTATGCCCTGTGTCTTCCCTAAAATATGATATCTCAAAAGAAATGAGATATTCTTGATGGGTCGAGAACATGGTAGGACTCTTACCTTCAAAAATACTTTATTTTAATGTTTAATAAATTTAATTCAAATTAATAAATTTAATTTTAATCTAATAATAATGATAACGAATTAACTTCAGAGCTTGCAAAACACTTAACAGATAGCTCATTTCATCCTCACAATAATTCTGAAACATAGATGCTTTTATTATCCCATTTTGTTACTGAGAAAATAGGCTCATGTAGGAACTTGAGTAGTTAAGTGATTTATCTGTGGAGCAAACATGAAAAATAAATGTCTGAGGCTGAATTTGAACTTGGGCCTTCCTGACTCAGGACAAGGGCTTTTCATCCATTGGGTCACCTAGCTGCCTCAAAGTAATGCTTTGTTAACACAGTTCTTTGTTAACACAGTTCTGTTAACAAAATTCTGAATGATACCTCTGTTAAATACAGCCAAAGATTGACTTTAGGTTTATTGACTTTATTTATTTTTCTTTCTGTTATGTCAAAATGTTGATTTGTTATCTTTCTGTCCCTTAGAAGCCCCAGGTCTTTCATATGACCTTCCCCCTCCCCCCCTTCTAGCTATATCATCCCTATCCTGCACTTATATAGTTGATTTTTTTTTGTTCCTGAATATAGGACATACTATTTTATTTCTATTAAACTTAATCTTATTAAATCTAACCCATTGTTATGGTCTGTCATGTACTTTTTGGAGCCTCAGTTCTATCACCTAATGCAGTGGTCATGCCTTTCAGTTTTGTATCATTGACAAATTTGATAAACATACCCCTCTGGGCCTTCATTCAAATCATCCAAAAAAAAATCAGACAAATTTTATAACTATGGTAGGTAATCTCTCTCTTCCCTCTCTGGTCTTTATAATTGGGAAGGGGATAGAAAAGAAGGTAGTAAAAGCTCTCCCTCCGCTGCTCTGTCTACTGATCTCCCTGGCTTCCTTTTAAATTCCAACTAAAATTCTGCCTTCTACAGAAAGCCTTCTTCAACCTTTGTTAGTGATTTCCTTTATATCCTACATATAGGTTGCTTTATATACAGTTGTTGGCTCTCCCAATTTTGTGTTCTTTGAGGGCAAGGACTATCTTTTTCCCCTTTTGTACAATTTATCATAGCTTATCACAATGCCTGGCACATAGTAAGCACTTAATAAATTTTTATGGGTTGATTTGAATATTAATTTGGCAGGATCTTAGCTAGACAAGAAGCTGCTAGACAAGTTAGAGTCTGTTGTAATAGCTAGACCAGGAAGAAAGAACCTCGACTAGGATAATGGGGTAGAAATAGAAATGACTTCTTACTCTGTAAATATGAGGAAAAAAAGGAAAGAATTTTTCCAGGGAAAAAAATGTGCCAAACAGCTGGTCAATTAGTAATATTAAATAAGATTGATTTGTGTGTTGAATATAGTAATAAGACATTCTTTAAGAAGAGAAATGGAGGAAAAAGGAGAGAGAGAAAAAAATATATATAACCTCTTCCCTAAAGGAATTTATAATCTAGTTGAAACAAGACAACATGGGATTACACATCCAGAACTGGGTGGGACCTAAGAGGTCATGTAGTTCAGCCACTTTATCTTATGGAGGAGAGTTAACTGAGGACTATAGGGATTGAGAAATTTCCTTAAGGTTATACAGGCAGAGTAAACTTGAGGAGCTTCCCTTTGTCCTGTGATTTGGGGCATTTTGTTCCACTGACTCACCAAAACACTTGAGGCTATTTCTTCTTTTACACCAATTTTTAAAGATCTTGAATGAATGAAAAGGTATTTATAGATTTTACATGCGATTTTATACACAAGGAAACCAAGCTTCTGAGAGGGAAGGGACTTGCTATTTTGATTTCAGCACTGTCTTTCCTATATAACCCATTCTGTCTGCTCACACACACAGACCTTAATTCAGACCCTTATAAATCACTTCCAACTAAATCAACCAATCAATCAGCAAACATTTACTAAGTGGTTATTATGGGCAGCACACTGTGCTAAGTCCTGGGGATACAAAAAGAGGCTCCCCCCCCAAAAAAAAACCCAGTCCCTGCCTTCAAAGAGTTTACAATTTAATGAGGGGAGACAATATGTAAGCAAGGATATGCAAAGCAGGCAATAGACAGGATAAATAGGAAGTAATTAACTGAAGGAAGATGTTGGAAGTAAGAGAGTTTGGGGAAGGTAGAATATTATTTGGGACTTAAAGGAAGCTTGGAGTATTACATCATCTTAATTAGTCTCCTTTCCTTAAGTATCTCATCATTTCAGTCCATCTTCCACACAGCTGCCAAAGTGATTTACTATAAGCACAGTTCTAACTGTGTAAGTCCCATACTCTGTAAATTTCACTGGCTTCCTATGGTGTCTAGAATCCAATATTAACTTTTCTGTTCAGCTTTTAAAGCTGCTCACAATTTTTCCCAAACCCCCTTTCCCCCTTTATGCCTGTGCCTAGCATATTATAGGTGCTTAATAAATGCTTATTGATGGATTGCCCAAGGTCACAGAGTTATTAAGTGTAAGAAGTGGCATTTGACCCTAGATTTTCCTGAGCTCAAGTCCAGCATTGAACTCATGCTAACATATTTTATGTCTAATTTTTCCTTCTGGCTTTTCTTGTCAAGACATTAAGTTCAAAGTTTTACTTTTGTTCATCAATGACTAAAACCATAGGCTGAACTTCTGGGTCTAGTTTTAAGCTTAGGTTAATAGCAATTTGGAGATCAGACATTAGCAATGACTCACTGGTCAGAGTGAGATTGTCAGTCTCCCTTATAGCTCTGATAACTTCATGACTTTTTATTTCCTCTCTCAGATGATGGCTCCAAGTTCCTCATTATCAAAGTTCTGTCTAATGGAGAAACTTAAGATTCCTGAGTCACACATCTGCTAAAGGGAAAAAATAGCAAGCCCTGTTGATCCCATGCTCTGTAGGAAGGGATGCACTCACCATTTTCTCTTTTGTGCTGCTTTATGCCATATTGCCAACAGCTCACAAAGTCTCAGAGTCAGAAGGAGTTCCAGTGATCATTTAGTCCCATATGAAACTGAACAGGAATTCCTTGTAAGACATCACTCATAAGTGTTCCTCTCTCCCCTGTTTGGGAATCTCCAGGGAGGAGCAATATCCCAAGCAATGTTTGAGATTTTTCCTTATCCAGAGCTGAAATCTGATTCTTCACAACCACTAGTTGTAAGATCTGACTTCAATTGTAGGATATTAGATGTGAGAAGGACTTGAAAAATCACCTATGCCATTTTATTTTTTAATTTTTTTTCAATTTTTTAATTTTTAAAAATTTTTAAAATTTAAAAATTTTTAATTTATTTTTTAAAATTTTATTTTATTTGCAAAACATATGTATGGGTAATTCTTCAACATTAACCCCTATATAGCTTTCTGTTACAGATTTCCCCCCCCCTCCCAGCTCCTCACCCCTCCCCTAGATGGCAGGATATCCACTACATGTTAATTATGTTAAAATACTTGGCAAATCGAATATATGTATACATATTTCCAAACTTATCATTGTTGTGCAAGAAAAATTGTATCTATATAAAAGACATATCAGATAAAGGAAACACAATGTAAGCAAACATCAATCAAAAGTATGAGAATGTTATGTTGTGGTCCACATTTCACATCCCTCTTTCTGGGTGTATATGGCTTTCCTCAGTGAACAATTGGAAGTGCTTTGAAACATTTCATTGTTGAAGGGAGCCATGTCCATCAGAATTGATCATCATATAGTATTGTTGTTGCCGTCTATAATGATCTCCTGGTTCTGCTCATTTCACTCAGCATCAGTTCATGTAAGTCTCTCCAGGCCTCTCTGAAATCGTCCTGCTGGTCATTTCTTACAGAGCAATAATATTCCATAATATTCATATACCATAATTTATTCAGCCATTCTCCAATTGAAGGGAATCCATTCAGTTTCCAGTTTCTAGCCACTACAAAAAGGGCTGCCACAAATATTCTTGCACATGTGGGTCCCTTTCCTTCCTTTATGATTTCTTTGGGATATAAACCCAATAGAAATGCTCTATGCCGTTTTATTGATGATGAAACTGAAGCCCCAAAAGTTTGATTTGTCAAAGACATGAAAGGCTAAGGACGTAACTCCAGAGACATATTGCTAAAGAGCATTCCTACTTCTTATGCTCCTCTCTCAGTCCCTTGGTGCCTGTAGTGTTGAAGTGTCATTTGCCAGAGAAACATAAACTTTCTTTGGCTTTCTTGGAGATTATTTGTTCTTCAAGGTCATGGTTCAACTACTATTCTTTCTTTTTCTCTACAAGACTTAGTTTCATGCTGGGCACTTAGCTGTTCAATAATTTACCTGGAGAATGAATGAATGGATCTCTTGTTTATAAATTTGGAATCATCCTCCAATATGCTGATAATATCCTGCTAGGTCCAGATTCCCTGGGAAGGATGGTAGGGAAACATGAAACAACCAGGGACTTGGTTTTTATGAAAAGCATAAAATTTCTTACTATCTAGAGCTTGGCTGATTGACAGCAAAAGAGATTATAAATCTTCTTTACACCACCTGAGGGTCAAAGTACCACCTGAGCATGTAACATATTCTCTCTCTCTCTCTCTCTCTCTCTCTCTCTCTTTGAAATGAGTTAAGTGATTTGCTCAGGGTCACACAGCTATTAATTGTCTGAGACTAGATTGGAACTGAAGTCCTCCTAATTCCATATGACTGGTGTTTTATCTACTATGTTACCTAGCTGCCCCTCTTATAGATTTTTTTAAACTCAATGTATCCAAAAAAAGACATTCTTTCTCTTTTGTTTCCTCTGCCTATACATATATATATATATATATATATATATATATATATATATATATATATATGTTCCTCTTCTGAATTCCTGTTACCACTTAGAGTGTCATCATCCTCTCAATTAGATTTGTAATTCAGATCAGTTTCATTCTTGACTCCTCATTCTCCCTTTGCCTCCATATCCAATTATTTGCCAGAACATACATACACTCATCTCTTTCTCACACACACCCTCTTTATCTCTGCTCACATAGCCACTGCCATAATTCAGATGTATGACCCATCACCACTTGCCTGGAGTATTTACAATAGTCTCCTAATTGGTTTCCCTGCCTCAAATCTTTCCCTGCTCCAATCTATCCTTCATACAGCTACCAAAATGATTTTCCTGTAGTATAGGTCTGACCATACTATCAATAAACTTCAGCAGTTCCTTATTGCTTCTAGGATCAAGTATAAACTCCTGATAATTTAACTCAACTTGAGTCTCCATCCTTCTAGCCTCTTTTTATATTTTTCTTCCTGTTGTATTTATAATCAAGCTTTCCTGGTTCTATTGTTTCCTGCACTTGACACTGTCTTCTGCTCTGTGCATTCTATGCTCTATTCCCATTCCTGGAATGCTCTCTCTCCTACCTTCCATTTGATAGAACCCCTGACTTCCTTCCACATTCAGCTCAAGTCCTACTTTCTGCAAAAGCTCTTCTTGTTTCCCAATGTCTTGTTCTCTAGGGTTGGCTATCTTGTATCTGCCTTGTATGCATTTTGTAGGTGTATACAAAAACACAGATGTGCACATGAAATGTGTGTTGTATCCCTATAAATAAAATGTAAGTTCCCAGAGGGCAGAGGTTAATTCATTTATATCTTTTTATTCCTGGCATTTAGAATAGTGTCTGTCACATAGCATATAATAAATGATTGCTTATTGGTTGCTGATGTCACTCTCCTATTTAGAAACCTCATTAATTTTCTTTTGCCTATAGGACAATAAACTCTTAAATCTGGCACTTTGGGGACATTAGGGTCTACAATCTATTTTTAACCTATTCTTTAGTCTTTATTTCTTTCTTTTACACACTATGTTTCAGCTTGGCTTGTTTGGGCCCTGCTTGATCTAGAGTGAATATAAATAGGAATTGTTTCTGTTTTGGTCAGAAATCCTGAGGCTCTCCCCCTCCTAGACTAGATTTTTTCTTTTTTTTAGCTAGGTAAAAGAGGTGCCTCAATTTTTACCTAGCCTTAATCCATGAATGGGCTTTACTTCAGTCAAACTGAGACTTATTAAAGACCTTAGTTAGGGACCTTAGGCAGGCCAAAGTCTCTCATCTCATGCAAGTCCATCTCCAGTCTTCCTGATCTATGTCTTGCCACTGGACCCATTGATTCTGGAGGAGGAAGTGAGACTGGTAACCTTGTACAATCCTCCGTCATTTAAATCCAATTCACTTGTATGTCATAGCAACACCTCTCTGATGTCTTGGTCCTTTTTGAGAGTGAAGGACAAACAATATCAATAATAACAATATCCTAGCTCTTATTTGTTCACCTATTTAAGGTGTCTTATACTTACTTGTATACTTACACTTTAGGACTTCTATAGTATATATACATATATTTATATCTATATATTTTTGAAGATATATGTACATATCTACACATGTGTGTATGGGTAGATATAAGTGTACATATATATGTGTATAGAGAGATATATGTGTACATAGATATATGTATATATATACACCTATATACATATGTACATATATACATATAAACACACATAACTTTTATATATGTATAACACAGAGACATAAGATATACATATATATATATATATATACCCAGGCTGTTTTATAGAGATATCAATGCAACTCTTTGAGGGATTGAAAGGGCCATTTGCTTCTCACTGATAGCATTAGGGGCCATTGAAGCCATAATATTGATTGACTGCGAGAGTGCTCCCTAGCCTTTCCTCATAATTCCTGTTGACTTTAGCCTTCCACAGGAGACAGGATTGGTCAGGGAGGAAGGTTTTGTTTGCTTGTTTTGCAAGATCTGGTCTCATTTAAATGTCAGCGGTATATGTCCCAGGCAGTCTTGGTAAGCTTCTTCTTGATTTATCCTTCTCCCTCAGCCCACAAATCCCATAAAAACAGAATTAGAAAACTGGCCATAAGCATTTGAGGTCAGGGCTGAACTTAAACCCACTCTCATTAAAAGACAATTTAGCAAACAACCCTTACATGCTGAGTCTGCAGCAGCCTCCTGTTTTACCTTCTGGAGATGGAAATGGCCAGGCTTGGCTCTAGCCATATTGCTACATCTTATAGGGCAATGGTGGCAGAGGGGTTACTGCTAACCCAGGTCCCCTATAATCACTGAATATTAAGATAGGAAGGGAAAAAGGCATTGTGACAAAACAGAAAAAAAAGTCCTGAGTATGGAGTCAGATGATCTAAATTCATATTTCTGTTCAGCAACTGTGTGAACTGCTTGGATAACTTTTAATTTATCTGGACCTTAGTTTGTTCATCTAAAAATCAAGGGTTCTGGATTAGCTCACCTCTAAGGATCCTTCCAGCCCTTATACTCTTTGATCCTGTAACTAACTAATCATAAAGACAATCTAGTCTAATCTTATCATTTTCCCAATAAGATTTCCCAATCCTTTCTCTAGGTTCTGAGAAGTTGGGGAATTTGCTCAAAGACTCAGTAAATTAGGAATTGATCTGGGACTATGTAGAATTCCAAAAAGAATTTCTGTGCTTTCTTAGGGTCTAGACTCTTTGTTCTTTCTTCTTTACCTCTTTCTGAGAACCTTCCATATCTGGATGTTTTTATGGGATACTCTTTTTTGAAGGAAATTCCTATAGTTCAGGACCCTGGTAGGACAGGTGTTGTTCTGCTTATGATATCAGAGGTGAGAGATTAAAAGAAGGTGCCTTAACAAGACTAGACTCTTCTAATAAAATCCACGGTCCTGGTCTCCTTTGCTATGGCTCTACTAATCAATGGATTATGTCCCAGCATATGCATGGAGACAAAACATACTATACTATGTGAAGGATGAAGAACACAAACATCCCATCCTTTGAACTTGGGAGGTGACAAAAGTTGATTTTGACCTAAATGTGCCAAGGGCAGCTTCTTGTATGACCATCAAACTCTTCCCTGCTCTTTTCAGTAGCAAGATTGTTGTTGTATCATGGCCCCATTTAGGATTTTCTTGGCAAAAATACTGTAATAATTTTCCATTTCCTTCTCCAGCTCAATTTACAGATGAGAAAATTGAGGAAAACTGGGTTAAGTGACTTGCTGAGAGTCACATAGCCAGCAAGTATCAGACAGGATTTGAACTAAGGCCCTTCTAACTCAAGCATTGGTTCTCTGTCCACTCTACCTTCTAATTACTCTATAAACAGAATTAATTGCTTTGATTGTACCTTGATTTCCTGTTCTTCTCTCCAATTCTGGATTATTTCCTGCAAGCAGCAGTGCTCTTCCTCCCTTCCCCTTTACTACAGTTTTACCTCCTCCTTTGTTTGTCTGTTCTTTATTGTTTTCCTTCTCTCTCTCCCTCCCCACAAAGCCTTTTTATTGTGCCTGTCTGTAAAGTGTGTCCAACTAGAATTCAATCCCATCCTAATAATCTTTCCTTTACAGATTTCTGTCTCTTAAAGCACATTTAAAGTGTCCAAGAATGGGCCTGTAAAAGTGATGTTCATGGAGCTGATGACCGACAGTGTGATGAAATGGATAAAACTTTCTCTCTCTACCTGTGCATGCATTTAGTTCCAGGCTCCAGTTGGGGAAGGAACTCGTACTTAGGAGACACCCATCTCTAAGTCTGTCTTGAATAGATGAATCTGACCTAAAGCTTCTCCTTTCATAGAACAACAATGGTGGCTTTGCGAACAATGCTGACCAATACTGAGTGAGATCACATTCTCTTTAAGTTTCTGTAATGTGGGAGCTGACCTGAGTTGTTTGCCTTTGGGATATGTTCTTTCCCACAGAGGATACATAAAAAACATTATGTATGGGCAAATAATAAATAACCTGGCCCTTTTGTAGACTCAATATCTTTCTCTACCACCGCTTTATGAAGTCTTGGACAGATTCTCATCCCTTTAAAATAATCAATTGAAAGCCTGTGTCTTTCTAGTATTGACCTTAAAAAATATCTTTTGCTTTTATATTACCTTGATTTCATAAATATTTCCCTTATTCCTCCCCTCCACAGTGAGCCATCTCATTTTAATTTCAAAGATTAGGGATGCAAAAAAAACCTCAGCAAAAACAATCAAAGCATCCTGGAAGCCTGACATTATATTTAATATTGCATACTAATAGTCTTTTACCTGTGCAATTAAGAGAGTGATTCTTGTTATTAACTTTTGTTGCTCCTTTCTACCATGCTGAAGGCAACTATACTCTGCTATGATTAGTGCTTCCCCTACTTGGCAACTTCACTCACATTATCCACTCTCCCAGGAATGCCCTCCCACATAAACTTAAGCAATTGTGTTTATAAATATCTTTCAAGGATTATACACGGCAACAACAACACTATATGATGATCAATTCTGATGGATATGGCTCTCTTCAACAATGAGCTGTTTCAAACCAGTTCCAGTTATTCAGTAAAGAAAGCCATATACACCAAGAGAGAGGAATATGAAATGTGGACCACAATATAACATTTTCATGCTCTCTATTGATATTTGCTTGCATTATGTTTCCCTTCTCAGATTTTTTTTCTGGTAGATCTGACTTTTCTTGCACAGCAAGATAACTGTAAAAATATGTATACACATATTTGATTTGTCAAGTATTTTAACATAATTAACATGTAGGAGACTTCCTGTCATCTAGGAGAGGGGTGGGGATTGGGGGGGGAAATTTTAAGAGATAGATAAATTATTGTTGTATTTGTTGTGCCATCTCCAGTCATCCTGATCGATGTCTTGTCATTGGCCCCAGATGGTGCTAGAGGAGAATGTGAGGCAGATGACTTTGCAGTCTTCCCTCACTTAAATCCAATTCACTTTCATCTTCCTAATGTCATGGTCCTCCTTGAGAAAGAAGGACAAACAACAGCAATAGCTTGCTTCTTACCTTCTGTTCTATTTTAAGATAGATAAATAGGTAGAAAATGCATTTATGCAGTTAACTGTTTTTTTGAGGCTCTCTTAATTTTGGAGCTACAAATACAAATGACCTAGACTATTCTTGCCCTCAAGGAGCTTAACTTGTTTTGAAGGAAGAAAACTCTTTAAGAGGAGCTGGAGAGACCAGCACAAAGCTCCCTGGTTTGGAACTGGTGACCCAAAAGTAATATAGGGCTCTGGTTCCAGTCAAAATAAGGCAAAAAGTCATCTATCTGAGCCTGAGATCCTTGGAACATTGTCCAAAGCTCCATTCTTCCTCCCTTTCCTTCCCTCCCACCCCCCTCTACCTTGTGATTGGGATGAAGATGATGGTTAAATTCAGGTGACATGGTATAGAAATAGTGGCTAGTAAATTTTGTTGTCAATAATTTATTTAAATAAATTAGGCTGTTAGTCAAAAACTATATACTTTTCTCTATATCCTTAAACATTCTTTTCTTTGAATTTTGTATTTCAGATGTTGCTCTACCGACATGATTGTCTGACTGCATACAAATTCAGGAATGACTCTCACCCCAATAATAAGACTTTTTTCCTATCTGTTAAAATATAATCATTTTTGTGTGGTTGATGTTATTTGATCTACACCATGTCCCAAGTCTCTCATTTTTTTTTACTTAAAGAAAATATTCAAGATCGATAGGTGTGAGGTTATTTTGTAATCTTACAACCCTCACTAATACCTTACTCTTAAACCATGTTTTCCAGTATTTTTTGCTATTCTTCCCATGTGTAATTTTGTAGAGAAGATGTGTTTTAAAGTACATATTGACTTAATTTAGGGATTCTTATGAAGTTCTTCATAGAATTTATCTCTTCACACTTAGCTATCATTGTTAGCACATAAACTACCATTTCTTTTATGGAAGCCTTATTGCAAATACTTAGCATGACCATTGAAATATGAGATGACCAAGTATCTCCTGATGTTTTTTGTTGCTTTTGGACACATAATACAATTACCTCTATTGACTTTTTTATTTGCCTATTCGAGGCAAACCTTTGAGGTATTCTTCCTTTTAACTGCAATATTTTTTTGTGTTGTGTTTTCACTTACAGGGAGAATTTTAAGATTAATAAATTTTCTTTCTCTAGTAGTTGGCCATTGGACAAGTATCTCAAATGTAGAATACCAAAAGCTAAGTTAAAGTTTATAAAGAAGTCCAAAAACAATATATTCTTAGCACCCTGTGTTTGTGGTTACTTTAGGAACAGAAAAAGGACATATGGGATTGAATGTTTTTATATTTTTGTTCTTTTTTGTAGATTGGGAGGCACTTAGTCATATTATTTGGATTCATTTATTAAAATAGAATAATCTAAGATATAGTGAAAAGAGCCATGAATTTATAGTCCAAAGACCTAGATTCAAAACCCAACTCTGTTCCATTCTACTCATTGGTCAACTAGGTTGGTCATACCACATCGGCCAATTCACTTAGTTTCTTTGGGTTCAATTTCATCATCTGAAAAACAAGGAGATTGCACTAAATAACTTCTAATGGCTTTTCTGACTCAAAAATCTATGATTCTATGTCTCTGTGACTTTAGATAAATTGCTTGATGTCTCTGGGCCCTGGTTTCCTATGAAGTATTGGATTGGATGATACCTAAGGGTCAATTCTAAATAAATGGATCTATAGGAAATTCCACTCACAAGTCCTTAAACCATCTGGGACTACTCTTGTCAGAAATTCTTATAAGATTAAAAAAAAAAAAGCTTAGTAGGTTGTCCAGGAGATTCTCTACCTCTACTTGGTCTAGGAGATTCAAACTTAGGTTGCATGTTTGTATATTCTAAGTTTATCTCACTAATTCATTTGCAAAACTGTTATCTAACATTCTGCTGTATATTTGTCTGAATAAAAGGACAAAGGTCTAGATGGTAAATATAGTTAGGGGACTATGTCCTAGTAGCTCAAAGCCTGTTTTGAGAACTTTGTTCCAGTGTAGGGCCAAGAAAATAGTATAGGTGTGGTTACTTTAAAATCAATGCATGTTAGAGCTGGAAAAGGCTTTATAGTTTACCCCTACCCTTGCTTTTCCACATGGGTTAAGTGATTTGTTAAGGATTACACATGTAGTCCATGACAAATCCAGTAGTTAATTCATGAATCTTAGAGTAGAAATCAGTCTTAGAAATCATCTAGGTGAATTTCCCAGATCAAATTAGACAAAATCTTTAATAAGAGTTTACTATGTACCAAAGAGAATAAGTGGTTCTGCCTTCAAGGAATTTATATTCTAAGAGGGGAAAACATCACTTATAAGGGACTTGGAAAACTGGGAGGATTGGGGACAGAAAAGGGACCAAATGGAAAAGTAGGTTAAGAGAGTCAGGAGCTGAGCTGACTTACAGGTAAGTGAGCATGGCTGGCATGGCTATGGAGGTTCTGAAGAAGAGCTTAGCATTTGTAAATAAAATTGGAGGAAGAGGCCCCATGTGTAGACACAGAAATAAAAAATTCACTTTATTCTGAACACTACCTCTGGTGGTTTACTTGTGGCTTCCTGAGCCACTGTAATTCATTATAAGTACTGCTTGTAAGTGAGGGAGAATCCATTCTGTCCTAACAGCAGTCTATAGATAGAAGCTCATAGATCCCTCTGGATTGCTCTAATTGGGGAAATTTTTCTTTAGTCAAAGTATACCTTTCTTCAACTTCCATAGTTTTGAATCCTGCCCTGCTGCCAAGCAGAGCAAGTCCAATCCATTTTCTATGGGACGGCACTAGATAATGGGTGTCATTTTCCCCTTCCGACTTGTATTCTTGAAAACTCTTCTCCAAGTTCTATGTCCCTGGCTTCTCATGGCTTGTTATACAAGTTCTTCATCATTGCTGCCCTCTTGGATGCTCTGTATTTTATCTATGACCTTCCTAAAATGGGATACCTAAAATTAAATCTTATACTTCAGATCTAATCTAACTTAAAAGAAGGCCAACAAAACTGTAGTCCTTAACTCTATACTTCTCCCTCAAATTGAATTACTCAGATCTAGAAGTAGCCTAAATTCTGAAAACGGTTGAGAGACATTTAGTTTTTGCCAAAATAGAAGCCACTCTCTCCAAAGCAGATACACTGTAAAAAAGGGAAAAGAGCCCGAGGGTAGAGAATCCTTTCTTAGTAGCAGCCCCCCAGATTTAATAGGTATTGCTCATAGAATAATCCAGCATATGGAATCTCAGTGTTACTAAGGGATATTAACTCTTTTGATTGCCATGTAACTCTGTTAACTCAATGAGGGATGGATGGACAGATAGACAGACGGAAAGATAGATATGGATGGATAGGCAAATAGATATAGATGAATGGATAAATAGATGGATATATATGGATGGATAGATAAATAGATTGTTAGATGGATAGATAAAACATTGTTTACTACAAGTCAAATGCTACGTTAATCATTTTTGTTCAGTTGTTTCAGTCATGTCTGACTCCTTGTGACTCCATTTGGGATTTTCTTGGCAAAGATACTAGAGAGGTTTGCCATTCCCTTCTGCAGCTCATTTTACAAATAAGTAACTGAGACAAAGATGACTCCATATATAACTAACCCAAGATGACATAACTAGAAAGTGTCTGAGACCAGATTTGAACCCTGACATAGTGATGTCATTTTTTGGCTTGGAGTATGAAGGACAACAACCAACCACTTTCCCCAATATAGCTGCCAGTTTCTTGCTTGTTTATTTATTTATTTTTTCAGCTAGGTAGCATAGCTGATAGATCACAGGACTTGAAATCAGGGGTATCTGAATTCAAATCTTTTCTCATATGCTATGTGTAATTTTGGCTGAGTCATGTAATCTTTATGTGCTATAGTTTCCTTCTCTGTAAAATGGGTATAATTATACATCTGTCTTATAGCTGTTGTGAAGATCAAATAGATTTACATCTAGAAAGCCCTTGCAAAAATGCTATATAAATGCTAGCTATTACGATTAGTTTTCCTCAACTCATTCTGCGTTTCAGCATTTCTTTTTTTTGTATTTGTCCTTTGTTACCCACTTCCATTTCTTGCATAAATAGGTCCCCAATTAGATTAAGTCCTCAAAGTTATGATGATATGTAAAATATGATCATTGTTTCCAGTCTAATAGACACAGGGCATTAGAATTTCAAATAATGGGACCACTTCATGGGACTTGTTGTTTGGACTAATCAAGATCTAACTTAGGCTTTGAAAAAAAAATGAAGTTGGTTAATCGAGACTCTTGTGGGTCCATATCAGCCTCTTCACAATTTTCTTTTTCTCTGTGAAATTGTCTGTGTGTCTTAAAAACTTCATTCTTGAAAAAAGGCATCTTTCAGTACATTATTCCCATTTGAGAATAGTGAGCAGTCATCTTGGTCAGGACTGTGCTATAGTACCGGGGAATTCATAGAATCAGAAATTTAGAGGTTATAGGGGCCTTGGAAGTGACCTTGTCCAGCCCCCAAGAGCTTTGAGATCAATAGCACAGAATCATTGATCTTGAGTTTTCTCCAGGCAGTGGAATGTAGGGTGGGAAGTTCTGAGTCTGAGCTAAGGTATCTTCAGGCTTCATGCATAATTTATTAATCTGGGATGAATCTAAACTTCTAACTTCCTTTCTATCTTGGAAGTCATCATCTGGCTTCTAAAATGTGTTCCTCTTATTAATGGTGCTGCCTCTTTTCTCATGACTCAGCCTCATAATCTTGGAGTCATCTTATATTTTCCCCTTTTCCCTCAATTTTTCCATTCCCCGTCTTCCTTAGTAGCTGAATGCTGCCTGATCTCTTCAGTTTTTCCCAGATTTGTTTGCTCCATACCACTCTTCTCATTAATGCTTTCTAAGGATTATTTGCCATACTTTTCTAATTTGATCTGCTTGTTTTCAGGCTCTCTATTTTATAAACCTACTGCCGGAATAATTTTCCTAATGCATAACTCTTAATGAGCCTGGCACTGCTCAGGAACATTCAATGACTCCCCATTGCCTCCCTAAAAAAAGATTCTCATTCCCCAGTTTGTATTTTAGGTCTACTACATTCTGGTTTTAATGTTTCTTTCTAGGTGCAACCTACTTTCTAGCCTCCCTGGAGGGGACCATTTGGCCTTCTCAGGTATTCTGGTCTGACTCCAGCCAGGATGAACTGACTAATCAACATTCTATGTAAACTACTCTTGTCTTCTGACCTCAGTGCTGTTGCTTACACTGTTTCCTCTGCTTGGGATGCCCTCACCCACCTTCTCTGCCTGTTGTCCTCCTCAGCATCATCTACCACCATTGCTTACACTGTTCACTCTGTTTGGACTGCCCCTACCTGCCTGCCTGTTGGCATCCTAACTATTCTTCAAGACTCTACTAAAACATTACCTCCTTTGTGAAGGCTTGTTCCCTAGAAAGAGACCTTTCTCCTCCCTTGAGATTCCATGATGCCATATTTATATTTCTGTTTTGTTCTATAATGTTTTGCTGGTGGGTCCTATCTCTCTGATTATAACCTAAGTTCCTTAAAGTCAAGCCTCAATGCTATTTGTATAGTCCAACCACCTCATTTTTTCAAATGAGTAAACTGTGGCTTAGAAAGCTATAATAATTTGTCCAAAGTCATAGAGATAGTAAATAATAGTGAATTTGAACTCAAGCCCTTCCATTCCATATCCAGGACTTTTTCCATGGAAGGGAGCAGCAACTAGGATGTCAGCATGTTTACTATCTATCTGGGTTATATAAAAGCATGTCCAGTTCTCTGGAGTAGAATGCATAGTCAGAGGTTTTCCTCTTCCTCCCTCTAACCCTCCTTTTCCCTTTGAGGAGGCCCACATAGTGCAGATCCTCTTGGAATCCACCATCTCCCTTTTTTTGGGGGGGGGGGGAATTCTGGTCCCTGCTTGTGGTTTAGGAGGAAAAAAGTTCTGATTGAGGAGTGAATATAATCTCCACCTCCTGTCTCAACCTAAAGTCATTCTATCACAAGATCATCATAGATTAAGAACTGGGAAGCACCTTAGAAGTCATCTAGTCCAACTCACTCAATTTACAGTTTAGGAAACTGAGGTCCAATAAGGTTAAGGAACTTTCCCAAGATGACACAGATGCTAAGTGGCAGAACTTGGAAGATGAACCACAGAATCTTTTGGCATAGAATCTAAGACAGAAGGTATTTCTAGAAGCTGCAACATCCTGTATATCTAATGTACTATCCTGTTTTTAAGTGAATCAAATGAAAAAGATGATACTATAGCATTTTACCTCTGAAAGTGTCTTGGTATGTCTCATCTCATTTAGTTTTGACTCCTGGGAGTCAGGGAGATTAAATGTCATTTCTCTCAATTTACAGAGGAGGAAACAGGCTCAGAGAAATTATGTGACTTGTCCAAGATCACTAGGCTAGTATGTGGAGCCAGACTGGGAATCCAAGGTTTTTGACTGCCAGTTCAGTGCTCTTATTTTACCATTATGTCTTGATTATCCCTCATCCCACAGCCAGTATAAGTGAGATGGTAGATTGTGTGCGCTTTAGAGGTTATCTAGCCACTTTCTCCCCAACTCTTACTTAAGTTTACAGATGAGGAAACACTCAAAAGAAATGTTGACTTGCTTAATCAAATAGTAAGGGGCTGAGCTGGGATTTGAAGCCAATTTCTTTGACTTGAAATCCTGAAGTAAGAAATCAGTTAGGTGGTACAGTGGTGTGGTCTTTCTGAGTTCAAATATGATCTCAGACTACTAACTGTGTGACCCTGGACAAGTCTTTTAACCCTGTCTGCCTCAGTTTCCTCATCTGAATAAGGAGCTGAAGAAGGAAACAGCAAACCACTTCAGCATCTTTGCCAAGAAAACCCCAAAGAGTTTTCATGACTGAAAAACTTCTAAACAACAATGAATCTAAATTTTAAGGGATCTTAGAAGGCATCTTGTTCATTAATATCTGAATTTCCATACTCAAACCTAAATCTGATCACATCCATCTTTCTGTACTCAGTTTGTACATGAATTGCATTTAAGAAATTTAATTATGCTTATGTTGTGATTGTATTCTCTCTTCAATTAAATGGGAAGGGCCTCCAGAGCAGTGAAGTAGGTTTTTTCATTCTTTCCTATGTTTTCATCTTTTTCTGATATGCCTAGTGTATATTCTCATGTGATTCATAGGATAGGGAGCCAATATATGTTATTTACTGGCTGTTGACTTAAACCTTGATTGGGAGTTTTCAGGAGTCTATATTTTCACATTTCCTAAATAAGAAGGATACTTGGAGCTTTATATTCTTTTAAAAAAAATCTCTGCATAGGAGGATGACATACTTATGTTTTGATTTCCAGGGTGTTTATGTAATAGGAACATCATTTATGAGTCTCAACCATGCCCAAGCATCCTGACCTTTACAGCTGATGGGTTTTAAAGTGGGTGCTCTTGGCTTTCTATACCTTCTGGCTTGATCTATATTGGACAAATTGGATGACAGAATCAGGAATTCAAAAAGATTTTGACAAGCCAGACTGATGGACTAAAGCTAACAAGATGAAATTTAATAAGGCTAAAATGTGTCTTCTCCCTCTCCTCCTTCCCCTGCCTCCGTCCCCAGACTTGTGATTTCATTGAGGTAGGAATTCCTTGGGGAGGAAGTCCTTTCACAGATAGAGTTTTATTCTTAAGACTCTCCTAGGCTCTTCTGTCTCATTGTTCTTGGGATGCTTGGTCCCAGAACCAGATCTAGCTCGTGGCTAGATTTTAACTCAGGAAGATGAGACTTCTGACTCCAGGCCCAGCATTCTATCCACTGTGCCACTCAGCTGTCCCTAATTAAAATAGTAGCATTATTTAGATTTAATTATTCAGTACTATAATATTATAGAAGTAGATAAATGAAAAAAATCTGGAGATAAAAAACAAGTCAAGTCTCTCAAGGAAAATAAAGGCAAAAAGTGGGAAATAAGAGAGACCTAGTTGTATCAGCTTTCACACTATTTTTCTAATTGGAAATCATCAAAACTATTTGGTAGTGGTTAAAACATAAAAAAAGTCATTTATTGGGAATATTAGGTATACAGAAAGCAAGTAGACATAGTAACTTAGTATTTAATAAACCCATTGGGATAAGGATTTCCAGTTTGACTAGGAAAACTCATAAGTTGTCTATCAGAAATTAGGTTGAGATGAGCATCTTACACCAAATACTAAGATAAACTTCAACTGGATTTTTTTTTTGTTAAAGAGGAGAATGAAAGAAAGTTTCTTTGGAAATATGGATATGGGAATAGTGACATGACCAAATAAGGGATAGAGAGGATCGCAGAATATACAATAGACAATTTGATTATGTAAAATTGAGAAAATTTTGTTTGAACAAAACCAATGAAGTTTTAAAAGCAGAGGCATACAGTTAACTGGGGAAAAAAAATCTTTGTAGTCATTTTTTGGATAAGGGTTTTCTATCTAACATATTAATCAATAAGGATTTATTAAGCACCCACTATGTGCTGTCATTGAGTATATAAGTAAGAAAATAGAATTCTTCCTTACTATGAACTTACACTTGATGTTTGTCCTTCATTCTTGAAGTGGACCATGACATCAGGGAGATGATACCGTAACATGCAAATGATTTGAATTGAAGTGAGGGAAGAGTGTGTAAGGTCACCTGCCTCATTTTCCCCTCCAGAGCCATCTGGCTCCAGTGGCAAGATAGAGACCAGCATGACTGAAGATGGCCCTGGATGAAATGGCCTTTTTAAACTAAGGTCTTCAATAGGTCTCAGTTTGACTGGGGACATACCTATTCAGTGGTTGAGGCTAGGAGCAACTGAGGCAAGGACTCTCAGCACTGCATTAGGCACTGAAGATGGGCATCTATTAAGCACTCATTATTTGTCAACACTGTGCTAGGCCCAGAAGACAGGCATTTATTAAGCACCCATTATTTGCCAATACAGTATCAGCTAATGAAAACAGGCAATTATTAAGCACCCATTATTTGCCAGTTTTTCACTAGGCACTGAAGAGAGGCATTTGTTAAGCTCCTATTATTTCAGCACTGTGCCAAGCCCTAGATCCCTTGAAACTGGTGGGAATGTGTGTGTGTGTAAATAAAAATATATATGTATGATGTGTATAGACTTATATACATTTACACACAATGCACAATAAATATACAAAGTAGATAAATACAAAGCAGATTTGGAGGAGAAAACACGCAGTTGGGGGAATCAAGAAGGAACTTATTAAAATATATTAGAACATGAACAAGAGCCGGTTATCCCATTAGCTAAATGGTTATAAGACATGAACAGGGAGTTATCAAAAGAAGTTATTAAAGCTATTAGAAATCTACCTTGTATCCTCTCGATTGGCAAAAATGACCAGAAGTGGAAAAAAATAAGTTATCGGAGGAAATGAATTGTTCCAGTCATTTTGGAAAGCAATTTGGAATTATACTCCAAATTCTGTGCCTCAGCTACTAGGCTTATACCTTAAAGAGATCAAAAAAAGAGGAAAAGAACTTATACAATTATAGCAGCTCATTGTGTTAAAGCAAAGGATAAAAGTGGTTTGGAGGGGAAGAGGTAGCAATAGGATTGTGCTCCCTCCTCCACTCAAGAAAAAGAAAAAAGAGGGATCATTGAAATATTTTTTTTAATTGTTTAGAAGTGTACTAAAGAAAGACCAAAAGGAAACATAGACAAGAAGGATGGCTTATAATGTTATATGTTAGATTATATATTTCAGGGAAAATCAAATTTTCCATAATAGTGATTAATTTGGTATTTTTTAAGGTCAGAATAAAAAGAATTTAAAATTAGGCACCTGTTCAAGAGCATGGTGGAGAAAGATGTCTGAATATATAAGAATGAAGACATGGTCCTTCCTTAAAATGGAAAATCTCTGAAGACTTTCATTCAACATGTTCTTACTGAATATTTGTTATATGTGGAGCATTGTCCTAGGTATTTGAGGGGATTCTATGAAGCTTAGGGAATGTAAGACATTTTGTCTGTCTTTTAGAAGTGTCCAGTTTAGTTAGAAACCCAACACACACATGCACAGTAACAATACAAAGTGCTGTTGTTTTTCCTTTCACATAAAGGACCAAGAAATCAGGAAGGTGATGCCATGACTTGCAATTGAATTGGACTGAAGTGAGGCTGGGGTGAGGCTGGTGCATTTACCAGTCTCTCTCCTCTGGAGCCATCTCATCCAGCAGTTAAATATACATCAAGACAGCTAGAGATGGACCCAGCCTTTTAAAGTTTAGTCTTTAAGAGTATGTTTGATTGAGGCAAACCCATTCAGTAATTAAGGCTAGGTAAGAATTGAATCCTCTTAATACCTTCTCCCCCCCAAAAAAAAATCAATCTGGGATGGGAAGACCCTCAGGGTTTCTGGCCAAAAAAGAAACAATTACTATTTATACTCACTGACTCCAAACAATAACCATTTGGAACTTGGCCTGGGACCTATGAGGATCTAAACTGGTTACTACAATCAGTAAGTACCCTAAATGTTCTGAAAAGGAGAATTCATTGTGGCTTAGTGCTGTAGGTGAGCACTCCCTAAAGAAGATATAGAACAACTTAAGGTGAGCCTTGGAAGATGAATAGACTTTGGGAAAATATATATATATATATATATATATATATATATATATATATATATACTTACACACATACACACACACAACACACACATACACACACACACATACAGAGAGAGAAGAAGATATTTATTAAGTATCTACTGTGTATCAGCACTAAAAGTACTAGGCACTTTACCTACATCTCATTTTATTTTTAAAACCCATTGAGGAAAATGCTGTTTTATCCCCATCTTACAATTGAGGAAACAGACAAACAGAGATTAAGTAGTCAGTATTACACAGTCACTAAATATCTAGGGTCATATTTGAACTTATGTTTTTTCTGTCTCCAGGGCAGTTAGGTGGCAAAGTGTAGTGAAGGCTGGGCATGGAGTCAAGAGAATTCATCTTTGAGAATTCAAATCTAGCCTCAGACACTTCTTAGCTATGTGACCCTAGACAAGTCACTTAACCCTGTTTGCCTCAGTTTTCTCATCTGTAAAATGAGCTGAAAAAGAAAATGACAAATTACTCCAGTCTTTTGCCAAGAAAATCCTAAATGGGGTCATGAAGAGTCAGAATTGAAAAATGACTGAACTACAACATCTTTCTGACTCTGGTCTGGTCACTCCACTGTACCACCAGTAGGTTGGACAAATAGACTTAAGTAGATAGGCTATGAAATCACACCAATTGAAGACATTTTATCTTGTAGGGAGACAATAGACATTTTAGAAAAGGTGGGTTTGATTATGAAAACATTGTTTTGGCAATATCAGTCAGCTAGTAGTGAATAGGATAATTTGGAGGGGGATGTTAGGGACAATCAAACTGCTACTGCAGTCCAATGTGTTTCCAGGCTAGGTTTGTGACTGGAGTGAAGAGGGAGAGGGAGGAAAAGATATAAGAAAAATTCAAGTTTGGAAATTTGATTTTTATCAGTTTATTCAGAGTGTGATTAGATTCTAGAAAAGTGATTTATTCTAACCTGGAACATAAGAAACGGAGTTATAAACTATAATGGCTGTTTAAAAATTTATTACATGAGCTATGCTCAGCCTTACAATCAAGACATTTTAGGAGACACATTGAAAATTATAGATCAGAAAGTTGCTTGGTGCACATAGAAATGGGAAAAGGGAGAAATGTATGTGGTTAAAAGGACATTTTACCCCAAGCAAGCCTAGAGTCTGATTAATCACTTCGCTTTTGTTCAGGAATTTTGTTTTAAAGAACTGGAGATGGTTGTTGGAGTTGATCTCCAAGTATTCTGGCCATTGGATATTACTAGAGGCTCCATCATAAATTCTTATTCTTCAAATCATTGTCTTGGACTGTCTTCCTGCCTCCATCTCTCCCTTTCTAATACATCAATTAAACCATCATCAGACTAGTGTTCCTTATGCATATATTTATTTCATATTACCTCTTTGATCAAAAGTCCTTTAGTCACTCCCTATTGCCTTTCAACTAAAATTCATTTCCCTTTGTCTGGCATTTAAGGATCTCCCTTAAATTTCTGCCATCTGATCTTTCTAGTCTCATTTTCTATTACTATGCACTCTACATTCCAGCCAAATGCATTATTCCTTCCTCCACTCCAGGACAACTTATCTTGCCTTTCCTTCTTTACTACTGCTCTTCCTCTTGCTCTTTTGTGGAAATGTGAAGATATTTCAGAACACATTGCCTTTTTGTATGACAGTGCAATTATCATGAATGTAGCATTTCATATTATAATTTTCCATGCTTATGTCTCACCTTCTTATTAGATGATAAGCTCTATCAGGGTAAGGACCTCTATCTTGTCCAGATGTTGAATGTTGTCAAGCAGGACAGTTAGTTGAATTGAATTAAACTCTTTTCTTTTTGTGTATCCTAGATTTGGAAGACCTTTATTTTCATTTATTATTATTTATCTCCTTTCCCTACTACAACAGACTTACAGATTATGATTCATGTTTATAAACTATTTAACACTGGTTACATTTTAGGTCATTTACTTCCTATGGTGACATTTTGGGAGATATTGTAATCTTCATAGTTATATGTTTCTAAATCACATTTTAGAATGGATTACTTCTGGGAAGGAACAACTAATACTGTTCATTATGTGGCTTCTTCTTAAATTCTGTCACTGAAAGTTATTCTTTGCTGATTGTGCATCTTGTCTTCCTTGTTTAATTTGTTTTTAATTACTTTTTGGCTTAAATCTTAAATTGAGGATATTTGAATTACACTCATATACTTAATGACCATAACTCATACAGTTTCTTGGGCCAAAGGATAGGCTAACATCTTCAGATAAGAGTCTTGGGTGAGACCTAGAGTTAAGTGTTATCTGAGACTGTGATTGAAGATGATGTTAGAGAATGCCTAAAAAAAGCCTTACTGGACTGTATTTAGGTCACATCTTAAGCCATGTCATTTTAGGGGAAAACAAATCTACCCTAGTAATTTAGGCAAAAGTTTGAGTTTTAGATTGAATTAGAGGAATTTCTTACTTTGTTGTACTGGAGAAAAGCAAAATTTACATTGTCATTTTTTTTCCAGAATTGATTATAGAAACTCAAGAGTCACATTATCTCAGCAGGAATTTTCTGGGTTAATACCCATGATAGTAATTATTCCACTTGGGCTTTTGGAAGACCTCAAGGGATTAGGAATCCTCTCTCCCCTAAAAGAAGCTATTCTGCTTTTGGACAGTTTTAATTTTGATATTTCCTCATATGGAACTCAAATCTGTCTCCTTTTAAAAAAAATAACAACCAAAAAAAAAAAAAAAACCCTATTATTGATTTGCATGAACTGATGCTAAGTGAAGTGAGTAGAACCAAGAGAACATTGTACATAGCAACAAAATTATGTGATGATCAATTCTAATACGTGTGGCTCTTTTCAACAATGAGGTGATTCAGACCAGTTCCAATAGACTTATGATAGAGAGAGCCATCTGTACCCAGAGAGGGAACTGTAGGGACTGAATGTGGATTACAATATAGTATTTTCACCTTTTTTGTTGTTGTTTGCTTGTTTTTCATTTTCTTTGTCATTCTTTTCCTTTTTGATCTGATTTTTCTTGTGTAGCATTATAATTGTGGAAATATGTATAGAAGAATTGCATATGTTTAATATATATTGAATCACTTGCCATCTAGGGGAAGGAGTAGGAGGAAGGGAGGGGAAAAATTAGAACACAAGGTTTTGTAAGGGTGAATGTTGAAAACTATCTTTGCATATATTTTGAAAAAAAACCTTTATCTTCTTTGGGGTTAGGAAAAAAACAAGTCTATTCATTCTTCCTCATGGATGACAGCCCTTAAGTTACTGTAAGGACAAATAATATGTTTCCACTTAACTAATCTTCTCTTTTCCAAGTTAAACATCCAGGTGGTCTGCGTACTTCTTAAAATGTGGCACTGGGAAATTAACATAATACTCCACATGGTCTTTAACCAAGACAGAGTACTTCAGGGCTCCATCTCCTTCACTCTGAACATTCAGCTTCAGATTGTGCTAGCTGCTGAATCACATTGTTAACTTGCATTGAGTTAACAGTTAAAATCCTTTTTTAATCTTTCACATGAACTATTTATTATCTGCCCATCTCCTTATCATGTGCTAATCATTGTTTTTTTTAACCTAACAGGATATTATGTCCATTCCTATTATTTCTTATTTTTTAATTTTCCTCCAATCATTTTAGTGTATTGAGTTCTTTTTAGATCCCCTTGTGGTCATCTGACATCTTAATTGTTCTTCAGCTTTGTGTTTAATTTTTGTAAGTTTGAGAAGCATGCTATTTATTCATCCAAATTACTGATGAAAATGCTGAATAGAAGACAGCCAAACATGGAGTCCTAAAAACCTTATTCTAGCTTGACATTGGTACATTAATCCCCACTCTTAGGTATGGTCATTAAATTGTGCTTTGCTGAAGCCGAAGATGTATGCTGCCTCTTATCCACAAGGCTATAATGATAATAAAAGGTACTGTCAAATGTAGTGCTGAAATCCAGGTATGTTAAATCTATAGTATTTCCTTGAATTTTGTCTAGGAACCTTATTGAAAAAGGAAACAAAGTCCATGAACATTAATATAAACTATTTGTTTTATTTTTTAAAAA
The DNA here is from genome assembly GCA_023553655.1 of Myrmecobius fasciatus. Taxonomy (NCBI): domain Eukaryota; kingdom Metazoa; phylum Chordata; class Mammalia; order Dasyuromorphia; family Myrmecobiidae; genus Myrmecobius; species Myrmecobius fasciatus. Next base: position 273,446 of record JAJPUD010002241.1, read on the forward strand.
GATGGGGAGGGGAAATGAGGTTGCTTTGATGTGACTTACTCTTGATGAACCCAGTGGAAAGAGCACTGAATTTGGAGTCACAACCTGAGTTCAAATTCAGGTTCTGCCTTTATTTATTTTTGATGGCCTCTAACTAAGCATTTTAACATCTCTGTGACTCAGGCAGCTTATCTCTGAAATGAAGGAATTGATTGGGTGGCCTTTAAATCATAGAGTTATAATCCAATGAACTCCTAATAGCCCATAGTAATCACTGCTTCCCTTTTAAATGCTGATAAACCATTGCTTTAATAATGCATTCTAGAATTTTGCCAGAAATCCAAATCAAGCTCTCAGACCAATAGTTCAAATATATCTATTTCTTTTCTCTTTTTGAGCACTGGGGACATTTGCTGCTCTCTAGTCTTGCCCAGCTGTCTTACTTTTGTTGGTTTTTCCACAGATGTCTGACAACTTCTTAACAATCATATCCACTAATTCTTTTAGTTTCTCATTATCGAATTAGGTAATAGTGTACTTAAATAGATTTATTTGTAGTTGACTTGGGGATTGGAGCTCACTAAATCCAATAAAGTTTTAGCTTTTAAACTCTCTTTGAGCCATTCCAAAGGAGGGAGCTTATGAGAAGGAGCAGTTAGTTAGCGGAGAGTTGATACTGTGGAATGTTGACTGGGTAGGCCAGATGTTGGCTACCTTTTCAACTAACAACAGATTTTCTTTCACTAGCAAAATCCCTAGATGTGGGTCCCTCTTTCTGCTCTATACATGCCTAAATCTGTGGCTGTTTTTAAGGGAGATAAATATTTCACTAGCTTTGGTGCAACCTTTGTTTTGTGGTCAGAAGTTAAAGCATCTAATTGTTCAAGTTCTCTGTGTTTGGGTTCTCCTGAAGCTCCTCATTTTGCCAAGTATACCTTCCTACTGAAGACTGAAGTTAAACATGTCCCCTGTGCATAACATCCATTTTCTGGAGCAAAATTCAATAGTTAGAAGATTTTTTTTCCAGTTTTTTCTACTTTCCCAAGAACAGGGATCCATTTCAGGCATTTTGATTTGTTTGCATTGGCAGTTTCTTTGGAGGATGCTGGTTTCCATACATTGACCCGATCATCTTCAGTTTAAAAGTGGGCTATCAAGTATTGCTTTTCTGAGCTGATTTTCTTTCTCTACTCTGGCTTAGGATCCTGAGCCAATTAAACTAAGTCTCTATTGGCTAAATCTTGTTTCTCCTAAGAAGTCCATTTGGAACCTTCATTCTTCCAAGGATGTCCACTGAAGCTTTGTAGGCAACATTCTGCCTTATTACAAACAAATGAGGTCCACACAAGAGGATCCAACAAATTAGAACTCTGAGTTGCCAGTTCCTTTAGCCAAACTGCCAGTTTTCTTTGTGTTAGTGCCTCATAAGACAGTTTGATCTGATGTTACAAAGCTTCATTGTATTCACTGGAAATAAATGGGGGTGGTGATGGAGAAGGGTGTCCAGGTGTACTCCCCTCCTCCAGAAGTTTGCTTGATTTGTTTGGGCATCTTTTCCTTCTCTTTTTTCCAAGAAGCCCCGGGTTAGAGGAAGGGAGAGTATATATAAAATCTGTGTGGTTTGAAAGCCAAAAAAACTCCTGCAAGGAGTTGGCTACTTTATTATTTTTTTTAAACTTAACTTTTTGGAAAAGTTCTCTGGTCTCCCACTTTAAAGACTCTTCAGAATGATTTTTTTTTTCTGCAGCAATTGGAGTTAAGTAACTTGCTCAGGATCACACAGCTAGGAAGTATTAAGTGCCTGAGATCAGATTTGAACTCAGGTCCTCCTGAGCTACCTAGCTGCCCCCAGAATGGAGTTTTTTAAACTTCTTTGTAGCAAAGGGATAAGCTCCAGTCTCAGCCCTGCCACTCATCTCTCAGGTTACTGTCCTTTCTTGTTAAGATCTCTTGGGAGCTTTGCTTGTACCTTACTTTATGCACTAATCAGGTATTTTGCTAATTCCGTTCAACAACCATTTATTAGGCAACCTGTAAAATAAGATTCTATGCTTGGCAGTGAGGACACAAAAACCAAAATGATCAGTCCTGATCTTTAAGGAGTTTATTGGAGGATACTATATGCTCCAAGACAAATACCAGGCACTTTTATGGGGGAGAGAACATTACAAATTGGAGTAGGGAAGAGAGGGAGACAGGGCAGAGTTCGGATGAAACTAATAGTTCAAGATCAAAATACTGAGAGTTTGAGGGGACTTCAATGCCATTTCTTTCTCCAGCTCATTTTATAAATGAGGAAACTGAATTAAGTGACTCCCCCAAGGGTCATGTAGCTAGTGTCTAATGCTGGATTTGAACTCAAGGGCTTCTGACTCCAGGCCCAATGCTCTATACACTGTGCCACAGTTTTACCCGATAAACACCAAATTTTAAATTGTCTCTTTGTAACTTCTACCTATTATTCCTAGTTCTGCTTTATGAAACTAAAAAGAACTCTAGAAGATACTTAATAATGCTTGTTAAATAAATTATTGAAGGAAGCCTAATAACCTTCCATGTGACAGTCTCAGCTACTTGAAGGTAATCATTATGATTTCTCCTCTCTCTAGTCTCTTTTATAGATCCCCCTCCCTCCCCCCCAATTTCTCGGCTCTTCACTATCCTAACTAAACTCCTTTGTACGCTTTTCAGTTTATTTGGGTCCTTCTTTATCTATGGCATGCTGAACTGAACGATACAATATTCCAGTTGGTTTTTGACTGAATATAGTGGGACTTTTTATTTCCCAAATTCTGGTGGCTAGCTCTCTCTTGATTTGGGCTAAAAATTTTTTTGACTGTCATGTCCATTATTGACTCATTTTGAGCTTGTTGTAACTTAAACCCCCCAGATTTTTTTTTAAAAGACAAACTTCTAGTTAGCCATGTGCCCTCACTCCCATTTTCAAAGTTGATTCTTTGAATTCAATTATAAGATATTATATTTATCCCTATTAAATTTCAGCTTATTAGTGTCACTACAAATATTATAACCTGTGAAGGTCTTTTTATATCCTAATTTTGTCATTATAAGGACCTGAGAAGTCTCTCTGCCCCTCTAAATGAGAAGCCAGGGTAAACTCACATTCCCTGAGTCACTCTGTCAAAATAAGATCAGCAGTAACATGAGTGAGAGAGAGATTAAATATCAACAAGCTGCCAATTCCCCATGAGACACCCTTGTGCCCTCACTAGCATGAATCAGCACCCTTTCCCAGGTCCAAGATCTTCCCTCCCCCCACCCAATGCTTGATGCAGATAAGGACCTTATAAAAACGTATAAGATTTTACTGGGTTGGTGTCTCAGTCCACCAGGGTCCCATGTGACCTGATCTGTTTCCCTTTTTCTTCTACTGCTCTTCTTTTTTATTATTTCTTTAATTTTTTAAAAAATAGTATTTTATTTTTTCTAATTACCTGTAAAGATAATTTCCAATATTAATTTCTAATAAGATTTTGAGTTTCAAATTTTTCTCCTTTCCTCTCTCCTCTTCCTGTCTCTCCCCCCTCCCCAAGATGGCAAGCAAACTGATATAATTATGAATGTATGATCATGTAAAACATATTTATACATTATTGACTCCCCTTCTTTATTGCAATTATATTTCCTCTCGGTAATCAGACTTGTATTGTCTTTCGTGCTGTATGTTTCTTTGTACTGAACTATGGGTATCATGAACTTTTCTAAACATGTGTTGAAGCAGTCTTCCAATAAGTTAGCTATTTCTCTCAGCTTTATCATCTGTAAATTTGATAATTATGCTTTCTACACCTTTATCCAAGTTATTGACTGTCATAATTTCCTATTAGACTATAAGCTTTGAATCCTTTTTCAGAGACTTCCATTAGTCAAAACTTAATGAAAATTTCAGGATCAAATTCTTATTTAACTAACTATCATAAGAAACTCTTTTAGTTATTCTTGTTCAGACAAAATTTGACCAAACATATATGTCTATAGCAAATGTGTTCCTTATTTATGTTTCTCCTTCCCTTCTTTCTTCTCCTCCTCCTCATTCTTCTTTTCTTCTTCTTCTCCTCCCCTTCCTCCCCCTCCACCATTTCTTTATCCTCCCCTTCTCCTCCTTTTAAATTGATTATTTTTGTGAGAACTTGAAAAACTATATATAGCTCCTTTCTTATTTTTTCACAAGATAAAAGATGGGGAAGCATGCAGTATGAATGAATGAATGAGTGGAAATTATTTATTTAGTTCATATGATGTATCAAGAATTGTGCTGAACTCTGGAACTGGGAAATCAAGTGGAAAAATCATGATGGTTCCTCCTTTAGAGATGCTCTTTAGAGGAGCTCACTCTAATTGGATGAGACAACACCTAAAAGAAAGTTCAGCTGCATCTTTAATTACACACACACACACACACACACACACTCTGCTCTATCTACTAATAAAACCAAAATGAAAGAAATTCAGCTTTTAATGAACTAAGAAGGTCTTTAGACATAGGAGCAATTCTTATTCCTGCTGTATTCACCTTATACTGCAATTTGAGCATTTATACAAAGTGAACATTAAGCCATCTTTCCCCTCATCAATTATAGTACTTGTGAATCCCAGAGACAGATATAATGGGTTGTATTGTTTAAATTTGAGCTTTTGCTTCTCCTATTTTCTAGAAGAAACCTTACTTCCTGAGAGAATTGAGTAAAACCAACCCCACAGTTTATTTTGTATCTATCTTATTTGTGTATTGTTTGCATGTTATCGCTTTCATTAGATAGTGAACTCCTTTAGAGCAAGGACTGTCTTTTTTACCTTTCTTTGTAGTCCTTGCTCTTAGCATTGTGCCTGCCATATTGTAGGAAATTAAGCAGTGGATAAGTATTAATCCAGGAGTCAGAAAGACTCACTTTCCTGAATTCAAATCCAGTCTCAGACACTTACCAGCTGTGTGACCGGGCAAGCTATTTAACTCTGTTTGCCTCCATTCCTCATTTTTCAAATGAACTGGAGAAGGAAATGGTAAACTACTCCAGTATCTTTGCCAAGAAAACCCCAATTGGGATCAGGAAGAGTCAGACATGAGTGGAAAATGGCTCAACAGCAACAGTTGATTTACTGGACTGACTACTATTTTCTACTAATATTGATTTTGTTGTATTTTCTTATGCTTATTTCAATTACTCTACTGGACTTTATTTTCAAGGTAATTATGTATTTATCCATTATAAAAAGGTATTCACTTTAAAATAGACAATTAAATTTTAATAAATTATATTTGACTTTGAATTACATAAATCTATTTAAATTTAATTTTTGAAAATGTCAGACTATTATAGACATTTTTAAATTACTTCAGTTTTCAAAAGGTTATGGAGATATTGTTAGAGCCTTGCTGAAGCCTTGTTGAGACTTAGTCTGAAAAAGGCTTCAGTAAGGCCCTAACATTATTTTTGAAATCAGCTTATTCTTGTTCACAGCAAGTATACAAGTTGAGAAATATTGTAGATATGATGCAAACATTAAATTCCACTTAGAGATTGTTTAGCTTTTCGTTTATACATTTGATGTTTAACTGTGTCAAGTAACTCAAACATACAGGTCATCTGTGTCCTGCTGACACAGAAGGTCAGATTGTGCCTGAATTCAGATTCCAACAGGCACAGAGTCAAGTTTGACTTCATTCGCACATATCATATCATGGAAATGCTGGGTTGCATTTAATGTCAGTTGGAATGAATTCAACAAGCCAGTCTGGCTTTTGTTGACTTTGATTGGAACTTTGTTTTCATTGAAAGAAGTAGATAAATTTATATGGGAGTTGTACCAAAAAATAATCAGTGATTTTGGCCATTGCTTAACTTCCCTCACATCTCCCCACCCCAGGGTCTCTCATGCTTCCCCTCTCACATACATTGGTCTTCCCAAGTTTTGGAAAAACTGCTGTAGAAGGTAGCGTCTCCAAGAGGGAAGGATTCTAAGAACTAGAGCTGAGGAAGATGGAGCATTCCAAGTACTGGGGTGGATGAGGTATATCAAGTTTGGAAAATAGCAAGCTAGGTCAGCTTGCAGGAATGCAGTGTGTAAAGAAGAGTAATATAAAATTAAAATTAGAAACTGAAGAATTCTATGGACTTGGGCTTACTTGCCTTGCTCACATCTTTCTAAGATAAGATAATAATTTTTCAGATTAGATCATTTAAGAAGACATCTATTAAAGTTGCAGAGGACTTTCTTCCATCACTCACCAAACAATTATTAAACCCCCTTTGTGTGCTAAATCCTGCTGGTGGTGCAAAGGCAAAAATGAAATGGTCTCTGCTCTCAAGGAGCTCATGTTCTATTGGGAAAAATGATATATGCAGATGAAAGTAAAAACAAAATATATAGAGTAAATACAAAGTAAAAATAAAGGGGGGGAAGCAAGGGGTGGGAGAGAAGGGAGTCATTTAGGAGGTAGAAGATGAATGGAGCTTTGAAAACAACAACAACAAAAAAAGATAGGGATCTTAGGAGGAAGAGAAGAGGAAGAAAAGATTACATAGAAACAAAGAAAGAAGGTGGAATGAAGTGGCTATGTAACCTCAAATAGGCCATTTGAATGCCTAAAGGGGAAGCAATATGTGGTAAGTTTGGAAAGGTTGGCTTCAGCCAGATAGTGAAGGGCTTTGAATGCTAAAGAGAGGAGATAGTATTTTATCTTAGAGGCAATAAAATGCTGCTTGAGTGCTTCCCCCTCTCTCCCTTCTACAGTGGAGTGATATGGGTCTGACATGTTTTAGGAATACCAATTAGGCAGCAGTTTGGAGAATTGATTGGAAAGGGGAGGGATTGTGGGCAATCAGAAGCTATGGAGGTTATCTCTGTGAGAAAGGCTGAGGATCTGAATTAGGGTGGTGTGTGTGTGTGTGTGTGTGTGTGTATGTACGTACCAGGAATGAATCAGAGAGGTGTTGTGGAGGCAAATTGAAAATCCTTGTCAATTGATTGGACAAAGTGGGAAAAAATGATGGATCATTCTGAGGTTATAAAACCAGGTGAAGGGAAAGAATCATGCCCTTGAGAGAAATAGGCAAATTAGGAGGAAGTTTGGGTTTAAGGATAAACATGTTGACCTATATGGGATTGCTTGCTGTCTAAGACAGTGGGAGGAAGTGAGGGAGAAAAATTTGGAACACAAGGTTTTGCAAGGATGAATGTTGAAAACTATCTTTGCATGTATTTTGAAAATAAAAAAAGCCAATTAAAAAAAGGGGGGGGAGAAAGGATAAACATGATGAATTTAAGGTCATATTGGGACAAGCAATTAAAAACATCTAATAGGCAGTTGATTAGAAATATAGTCCAGGGCTGGGTATGTAGACCTAGGAGACAAAGAGAGCGTAATTGATTTTATGGGAGCTGATGAGATTCTGTAGAGAGAGGGTTTAGAGACAGAGTTAAATACAGTTTAGTACATAACTTTGGGTTTTATCCACAGTTAGGGTACAGAACATTATTGACTATTTGAGGAGAACCAGAAAGAAACATAGAATATATAGTGACATGTAATCTCAGAGAGAAGAAATTATCACCACAAGGAGAGAAAAGGTGGTCAGCAGAGGTCAGAAAGCTCTTTGGGGGTGAGAAATCGGAGAGTTATTAGATAGATTTAAAAAGATGTTGTCTATCATTCATGTGTCTATCATAAACCTTGAATGATTGGATGCTTTACATTTGTTCTTGGGGGGAAATGGATTCCTTTTCTTTTTTTTTTTCTTTTTTTTTTTTATAAAACTTTTTATTTACAAAACATGAGTGACCTTTCAACATTGACCTTTGCAAAAACTTTTTTTTCCCAAGCTTTTCCCCTCCTTCCCCCCACCTCCACCCCTAGATAACAGGTAATCTAATACATGCTAAATAGGATAAATTATATGACAAATACATGTATACATATCTATACAGTTATCTTACTGCACAAGAAACATCAGATCTAGAAAGAGAAGAAGGAAAAAACAACCTAAGAAGGAAAACAAAATGCATGGAAATATTCACAAAAAGCGTTAAAATGCTGTGTGGTGGTTCACTCTCAGTTCCCACAGGCCTCTCTCTCTGGATGTATATGACTATCTTCATCACAGAACAACTGGCTTGAATCACATCATTGTTGAAGAGAACCATGTCCATCAAAATTGATCATCGTATAGTCTTGTTGCTGTGTATAATGTTCTCCTGGTTCTGCTGATTTCACTCAGCATCAGTTCATGTAAGTCTCTCCAATCCTCTCTGAAATCCTCCTGTTGGTCATTTCTTACAGAACAATAATATTCCATAACATTCATATACCATAATTTATTCAGCCATTCTCCAATTGATGGGCATCTTTTCAATTTCCAGTTTCTTGCCACTACAAAAAGGGCTGCCACAAACATTTTTGCACATGTGGGTCCCTTTCCCAAATGGATTCCTTTTCAGGAGAGAAACAGGTAGTTTAAAACTATAGATTGAACCAAGGCTTCTTTATTTTCAGAGACCAGGGCACAGCAATTCCTTCTTCCATGGATAAAATTCTAGTTTTTAGCGCTAGGCTGGAGGGGAAGAAAGAGAAAAGTGGGAGCAATTTGGGAATGAATTGCATTGGAATTTATTTTTCTGTCTGTCTTTCTGGGACCTTATTATTCTCCTTCAATCAGGACAACTTTTCTCAACAGTCTGTTGCTATCACATGCAATAGAGGGTTTGTTCTCTCTAATCCTAATGTCAATCCATGTTGAATATATATATTTTTAAATCTAATTGCAGTGCCTTCTATCTTGGAGTTTCATATTAATACTATTGACCATTGGGTAGAATTCAGTTTTATACTTTGGATTCTATTCAAGAGGATTTAGTTACTAAACATACCAAAAAGGTATTTCCATAGCAGCAATCCAGAGCCAAGTGTCACAGGAAAGTTGTTGATTTGCTTTTTAAAATTTTTAATAAAACACTTTTCTTTTATTTCTTTTTTGGATTTTTCTTATTTATTTAACACTTTCCCTAGTTACATTTGAAAGATTTTTTTACATTTGTTTTTTAGAATTTTTGAGTTCCAGATTCTCTCCATTATCTCTACTCCCAGCCCCCATTAAGAAACCACATATGAAATTATGTAAAATATTTCCATAAAAGTCATGTTATTAAAGAAAACATAGATCTCCCACTCTAATTAGAAAAAAACCCTCAAGAAAAATAAAGTTGAGAGAGAAAGAATGCACAAGCACAAGAGAGCGCTGTATTCAGACACAGTCAGTAGAGGTTTGATGACAAATCCAGTAGAACGAAAAAGAAGAAGGGAGAGGAGGAATGGTGGCAAAAGTTTCAAATCAAAGGATGTAGCTTTGAATTCTTGCCCAGGGTCACATAGCTAGGAAGTGTGAAGTGTCTAAGACCAGATTTGAACTCAGGTCCTACATGACTTCAGGGCCGGTACTCTATCCACTGAACCACCTTGCTGTCACCTCGCTGCCACCTAGCTGGCCCCTACTTTTGCTACTTATTATGCCTTTGGGAAAATAACTTTATCGTCCTGGTTTAAAAAAAAAATCTCCATTTTTAGGAAAATGACAGATATTGGAGAGCATGTGGAAAAATTGAGACACTAATGCTCTGTTGGTGAAATAGTATACCGATCCAATATCCTGGAGAGCAATATAGAACTATATCCAAAGGGCAATAAAACTGTGCATATCCTTTGACACAGCAATACCACTACTAAGTCTGTATTCTGAAGAAATTTTAAAAAAAACCCAAAAGGTAAGAACTTATCTGCACAAAAATATTTATGGCAGCTCTTTTTTTGGGGGGGTGTCAAGAATTGGAAATATCCAAGAAATTGGAAATGGGGGGGTGCCAAATAATGGGGGAATGACAGAACAAGTTGCATATGATTGTGATAGAACACTATTGTGCTATAAGAAATGTTAAAACAGTGTGCTCTCAGAAAAACCTGGAAAGACTTACATAAACTGATTCAAAAGGAAATGAACAGAACCAGGAGAACATTGCATATATTAATAATAATATTTATGATGATCAACTGTGAATGACTTAGCTATTCTTAGCAATATAATGATCCAAAACAATTCTGAAGGATATATGATAAAAATGCTAGCGTCTTTAGAGAAAGAACTGATGGAGTCTGATTTCAGATTGCAATATATTTTTTCATCACCTTTTTCTTTTTTCTTTTTGGTCTCTATTTTTTTTTACAACATGATTAATATGGAAATATATTGTACATGACTCCACATCTATAACCTATATTCAATTGTTTGCCTTTTCAATGGTGGGGAGGGTAGTGGGGTTAAGGGAAGAAGGAAGAGAATTTGGAATTCAAAAAAAAAACTAGTCTTAAAAATTATAGTTTTTTACATATAATTGGGGAAAAATAAAATACTATTAAAAAAATCTTTTTCCTCCCTGTGGAGTAGATTTGTTAGCCTGACATTTAAAGATCTCCACAATCTGGTTCCTACCTACTTCTTTTCAGTGTTGCAGATTTCCCTATTACTGTTGAAGGCATCCACCATCCTCTTACTCAGGCTTGCAACCCCAATGATGTCCTTGACTAACTTGGACACTTGTTCCACATAGCCAGTCTGTTGTTAAGTCTTACCATTTCCACCCTCATGACATCTCTCCTATAACCCCCTTCTTTCCCTCCATATAGCTGCAACCCTGCTGAGGTCATTACACTTACACTACTGCAGTAGGTTATTAGTTGGTTTTTGTGTCTCAAATCTCTTCTCCAATCCATTTTCTTCTTGATGGCCAAAGTGATTTTCCTAAACCTCAGGTCTGATCAGGTTACTACTTCCAATGCTCAATAAACTCCCAAAGCTCCCCATTACTTTCAGAATCAAATATAAAATCCTCTGATATTTGAAACCCAACACAACTTAACCCCTTCCTACATTTTCTGTCATTTTACATTTTACTCACCTCCATTTTCTGTATACTTCCATGATACTGCTCTACCTGCTCTTCTTCACACTATTCCTCTGCCTTTTTCATGGCCATTTATTTCATGGGCATGTTATTTTCCATATCTGGAATGTCTTACCCAATCAGGTCACCTTTTCCTCCTGGGATCTCTGACTTTCTTCAAGACTCAGTTCAAATTATATCATCTTCTGGACTCCTATCCCAGTTTATTCTCCTGCATCCCTCTCCACCCTAGTAAGCAGTTAATAAATGAGTGTCATTAACTAACTTCCCTTCTCCAAGTCAAACTCATCTATCACCTGTTTCTCCCATGTAACATTTCATTTTTGCCTTGGAAGCCTTTGCATAGGGGTCTCTTATGGCTGGAATGAATCCTTTCTTCACTTTTGCCTGTTAGAAGTTCTAGCTTCCTTCAATGCACCCACTCCTTCCTAAGAGACCTTTTCTAATTCCTTTGTCTAAATTTGTATTTATCTTATATTTATCTAATTATATATAACTTTACAAACATACTGTAAGGAGTATGTCTCACCCTTGAGGTTGAGAACTGGTTCATTCTCTTTGCCTTTGAAATAATTTCTTGTTTCAGCACCTAGTACAAATGCTTGGAACATAATAGATCCTTACTAGTATTGTTGAATAGAACTGGGCCCCACTTTTCTTATCTCTGAAATGATTTCTGAGGTCCCTCTCACTCCTTAACTCTTATGATTCTCCAGTCCAGACTCCCAAACTCCATTTTTTTTTAAAAATTCATTTATGGTTTTATTTGACTAAAACTCTTCACATCTTCCTAGTTTCTCTCTTCTTCGGTTCAGAATCATAGGGAAAACAAACAAAACAAAACAAAAACAGGGAATGTCAATGGAGCTGGCAATCTGGAACATGATGCTAGAGAGAAATGAGCAACAGTTAATTCATTTTAGTTTTCCAGAGAGAGGTATCCAACAGAAATGGCCACTGATGTAGTTAAAGGACCAGTGGGAGCTGATGCTTTTCAAGAGCCTAAAGGGAAGCATATGTTCATGGTACGTGGAAGGGGGAGGACAGTGTCTAATGCTTCCTCTTGATAGCTGGGGTCCTAATGCTCTCAGATACCCAGCCTCAGGGCCAGTCAGCACTGGCTGCCAAAAGCCATTGACCTTGTGCTGCTAGTCACTTTGGGAGCTCCTACCAGGTTCCTACCATAATTTCTCTTTAGGAAGATGGTCCATTGTTGGTTTGCTGGCTTCCTTATCAGAAACCCAGCATTCAAGCTGAACTCTCAGTAAGGGTGGCAACAAACAGTTTCTGACTCTAGGTCCTGCTCTGGACCTTCTGAGGAAATAATGCCTGCCTCCTTTCCCTGCTTTAGGGGATATTGAGAGATTTACTCAGAGCTGTAAGCATTTCTGTTTGGAATGGTAGGAGAAAGACATTTCATCCAAAGATATCAATTTCTTTGACTTTTAGAATTCAGTTGAATCAATCTTAAGCTTCTGTAATGCTATAGGGATCCTCCTTCTCACCTCCAGGATCAAATATAAACCCTCCATTAGAAAGCCCTTCCTTCCTACTATTTTAATTTGCTTTCACCTGACTCTCCATCATATGTTCTTCAATCTAGGAATACTGCCATGCTTGCTGCTCCTTACATACTTTTGGCTTCTTCACTCTGCCCCTAAGATCTGACATGCTTTCCCTTGTCACCTGTGTCTCCTAATTTACTTAAGACTCACCTCAAAGCCCACTTCTGCAGGCTGGCTTGCCTTCCATTTTTGTATCTTCATCAGCTAGCATAGTGTCTGGCACTTAATGTATATTTGTTGATTGACTGACTTCCCTTCATGCATTCCTTTTTCCAGTCAAACTGGCTCACAAGCTGTTTTTTCCTACCTTACATTCCTGTGTCTAAAAGCATTCTCTTCTCACTATCACCTCTTAGGGATCCCATTGTTGTTGTCCATCCATGTGCAACTCTTTGTGACTCCATTTGGGGTTTTCTTGGTACAGATAATGAAGAAGTTTGTCATTTGCTTCCCTAGCTCATTTTATAGATAGGGAAACTGAGGCAAACAGATTTAAATGATCTGTATATATTGTATATGTAAATAGTTATTTATGTGTTATTTCTCTCATTAGAATGTGAGGAGGCAGGGACTATTTTTGCCTCTTTTTTTTTTCTTCTTATATTCTCAACTCTTAGCACAATGCCTGCCATCATAGTAAGCCTTAAATATTTACTAACTACTGATCAACTATAATATCCGTGTATTCTTAAGTTTAGAAAGGCACATGCATAAATGTGCATGTATATATGTTTATATATGGATATGTACATTTATGTGTATATGTGTATGTATGTAAGTATATTATATATATAATTTAAGGATTTATTTTCATTGTAAAATTATAAGAAAAATTCAAGTATTCTTTTAGACAGTCCCAATAATATCTATAAAACAATTCATTTGCAAAAATGTTTTAAACATCACTTTAGGATAGATAAAGAAGGCATTTATTTATCAAGTACTTAACTTTGTGCCAGGGACTGTGCTAAATATTGGGGATACTAAGTTCTTGTTCTCAAGGAGTATACATTTCAATCAAAGACTATACTGAGAGAGAGAGAGAGAGAGAGAGAGAGAGAGAGAGAGAGAGAGAGAGAGAGAGAGAGAGAGAGAGTGAGTGGATGGGGAAACTGAAATAGATCAAGAGGAAAAGTGGGGAGGAGGTTTTGTAGATTGCAGGAAGTAGCTTGGAGAGTTTGGGCTTTCCTAGCAAACAAAATAAGACAAAAAGAGTTTGGTGCATTTTGGTGAGCCAAAATGAAGTTTTAAGTTTCTCATTCCCTTTTAATTCTAATGCCTTCCCTTTGTTGATTATTTTCTATTTAGCCCATATATTGCTTGATTTGTGTGTGTGTGTATACATATATAGATATAGATATATCCATCTTTCTCACTCTGTGTCTCTCTCTTCCCCTCCTTATTTTCCCCATTAGATTATAAGCTCCTTGATGATAGGATCTGGTTTTTGCCTCTTTCTTGTATTCTTAACACTTTGTACAGTAACTAGTACATAATAGTTATCTGATAAATGTTTATTGATTGATTGGTGGAATGGCGATGAAAAATATTCAGGCAGTCATATACCTTGTAAAACAATGTAATTTGATGTTAGGATAAGTCTTCTGAGTGATTATAGCAGGAGGCCTATCTTGTTAATACATTATGCATCTTATAGAGATAACTGATTGTACTTATACAGGTAACTCCCAAATAAAGAAGCCCTAGCTATCCATATGGGCACTTTTGAAATATTGAGAAGTTAAGTGACTTGCCCCGCGTCAGAAAATCAGCATTTTTCAGAGAACAGACTTGAATTCTACTCTTCTTGGCTCCAAGGCCAGCTCTGTCCATTACTCCATACTGTCTCCCTTAAGTATTATAACTATTGTTGTCTATTCTTAACTAAATAGAAGCTCTACATCTTGGCTCCTTAGATTGCCTTGAAAAAATAAT
>JAJPUD010002241.1:287905-339375 GCA_023553655.1 Myrmecobius fasciatus
TATTTCAGAAAGCTTTGCAAGGGTCAATGTTGAAAAATTACCCATACCTATGTTTTGCAAATAAAAAGCTTTAATTAAAAAAAAGATAAAAAAGTTGAAAAATTACCCATACATATGTTTTGCAAATAAAAAGCTTTAATTAAAAAAAGTGCCATGTTTCTAGAAGGTACTTAGTATTTGAGGGAGATTAAATTTCAAACTTTATCCCTCCCTTCATGTCCTTTTCCTTCTCATAATACCTCCCCTCAACTCTTCTAATCTCCTTATCTTCCTAAGAAGTTTAAATCTAGAAGTGAGAGACTGATTACTTTCCTTTTTTTTTTCTCCTTTCCCTCCATCCTCTCTTTCCCAAAGAGATACCCTTTTCCATTTGGAAAATGAAGGCCCACAAAGACTCTGAGTCATTCATTGTCCTTTCACTCTGCCCAGGGCCTATAACAACCAAACAGAAAGCCAAAAGAGCAGGTGCTGGCCTTTTCTCCTTTTGGGCAAGAGCACTCCAGGGCCAGGTCTAAGTGGTCTTTTGGCCATCCCTGAAGTTTTTTCTTTGGCCCTACTGTCTAGAGGTCCAGTTTTTTGTATGTAACTCTCTCCCCTAGAATATAGGGACTCAAACCGTACACATCTTCCCTTAAATGATCTACGTGATAGTATTATGAATTTGTGTTGCAAATAGCCTCAAGTCTTTCATTTACCAAATGTTGGTTAGGTGGCTACTCTGTACAAGTAAACCACTTTCTCTGGGTCTTATCTTCTTATGAAAGAAAGAGCTTGGATTGGATGATCTCTAAGATCCATCCCTTCTAGCTCAGGATTTGTATTCCCATGATCTCAGATAAAGATGTTTTATCTCCCTAAGTAGTTTGTCAGTCATGGAGAAGAGGGATGACATCCTACCAGCCCAGTTTAAGTCCTGCTTCCCTCAACTCACTGGGATTTCTCCTTTCTGAATTCATAATACTTATTGTTTGCACCTATGCTTTGACACTTAATCATATAATGCTGTGTGTGGTTACATAACTATTTAATTTGCATAGCATTCACTTATTTATAAATTACTGCACAGCTCCAAATAGAAATTAAGCTTTATCTTCCAGTTCTTAGAAGGAAAAAACAAAATGGTGATAATTATTGGAGTTTTTTTTTCTTTGTTACTTAGAATACTTTGACTCTTATTCTGATCAATATTGTGTTTTTCCAGAGGTCCAAATAGCCTTTTAACTGTTAGATGTGAGAGATTGTGGGCATGGTAATGACAAGCTGAGGAGGGCTTTAACTCTGAGCTCATCTCTTTTATGTTGTCCCAGGTTGGAAGTGAGCAGCTAGAAGGCAAAATGGATAGAGTAGCAGATTTACTCCAGGTGACTTGAATAGCAAGTGGGGATAATGATAAATGAGGGAATGATTTGAACTCTGCTTAGAGCTCTTGCCACCTTTCTATAAATTTATTCTCTGCCTGCTTTGATGGAGTTAGACTATAATGTTTCTCTACATAAGTCATAATGCCTTGCATGTAGTAGGTGCTGGTAAATGCTTAAATTGTAAATTGACTAAGAATTTGAATGAGGGAGAAATTTGAAGTGAAGTTTAAAAAAGTAGGAGATAAAAGTTTGCATAGAATGGTTGACTTGGCACATGGTAGGTGCTTAATGATTATTGATTGGACAGCTTCAGAAGAGTTGTCCCATGAATTTAAATAGCAGGGTTGGGCTGGATTCTTGTTATTAATAGCAAAATAGATAAAATTCATCTTGTCTTAAAATCATTATAATAGAATTAGTGAAATGTATCATAATAATCTCATTGGAACAGAATTTGCTGGTGATATAACAAGTGTCTAAAAGAATACTTTCTGAACTGATAAGTCTTTGTTGTTTCAGTCATGTCCAACTCTTTGTGATCCTATGTGAGGTTTTCTTGGCAAACATATAGGAGTGATTTGACATTTTCTTCTCCAGACGAGGAAACTGAGGAAAACTGTGTTAAGTGACTTGTCCAAGATTATACAGCGAGGAAGTACCTGAGGCAAGTCTAACTCCAGACTCCACCTTGCCGCCTTCCTGACAATTCTATCAAATTACAGACTATCCAGTTAGAATATAAGGACAGGGACAGCTAGGTGGCTCAGTGGATAGAGTACCAGCCTGAAGTCAGGAGGACCTGAGTTCAAATTTGACCTCAGACACTTAATACTGCCTAACTGTATGACCCTGGGCAAGTCACTTAACCTCAATTGCCTCAGCAAAATATATATATGTGGACAGACTCCATAATACACAACATTGCAAATAATAACATTTTTAGTACTTTACCACACTATGTCATTGCAATGATTGAGAACTTCCCTTCCATATCTCTGCCATTTCGAATCTTTAGCCTAAATTCAGGGGCCAGCTGAGGTACAAACTACTTCATGAACCCCTTTTCTGATCCTTTTGTGGGCTAATGACTCCCTTCATTATTTTATATTTATTTTGTATCTATTCTGTGCCCATTTATCTGTGTACATGCAGTTTTCCCTTTAGAATGAAATCTCCTTGAAAACAAGGGGTAATGTGCCTTTGTTTTTATATTGCTAGAGTATTCTCAGTGTCTGCTCCATAGTTGATGCTTTTGAATGAATAGACCTCAGTTTGATATCTATCAAATGACCAGAAAGGCAAATCTGCTGTTTTAGCTGAGAAACTAACTACAACACTCCTACCCCACCAACATGCTCTGTGGTCTAACATTATGTTTCCACAGGTGTTATCATTGACTTTAGGTATGATATAGCTATAGAGCAAGGATTCTTTGCCTTTTTTTGTGTTCCAAGGTCTACTTTGGCAGTCTGATAAAGCCTATAGGCCCCTTCTAAAAATTATATTTTTAAATGCATAAAGTACATAGGATCACCAAGGAAACCAATTATATTTAAATGTAGCTATCAAAATGGTATTTAAAGAAGTTCTTAGATTCCAAATTAAGAACTCCCATTGTGATGGAAACCACCTTTCTGATTGGAAATACTTTATTTTGTTTGTTTGTTTCTTTTTTTCTTTTTTCTTTTCTTTTCTTTTTATTTATCTGCCAGTCTCCACTAAAGTTCTATTCTGATGCCTCTTCATAGGGTGACTCAGGCTTTTCTCTCAAAGACTGCTAATGGAGTCTAAGCTGTGGCAGATTCCTACCAACCCAGTAAGTCTTTGAGCTTGGGTCCTGTGATTTATTGATTTCATAGTCTGCCGTCCAAAGAGCAGATTTGGAGAGACTTGTCACTGTGCTGACTGCAGAGTGGTGGATTTTTTTTTCAGCTATAGCATTTATCAAATACTAATCTACATAATTAGTGAGAATGCCCAAGCTGATGAAATTAGAGGCCGTTGCAGCCTTGAAGTATGTTGTGCTGGTGCTGAATACTTGTTTGTTTCCTCTTGTGAGTTTGGGTGAGATTTCTATTTAATCAGATTACAGCTGGGAGAAGTGCCAGAGATCATCAAATCCAACTCCCTCATTTTACAAGTGTGCAAACTGAGGCAGGGGATTTTTCATATCCCCAAATTATCCTGCTTTATTCATTTTCATCAAATAGAATGTTTGCTTTGATGGCTAAGACTTTTTAAAATCTGTTTTTATGGATCTTAGTATGGTTTTATGTCAATTTAAAAATATTTTTGGATTTGTACTTGGGCTGTATTAGAACATTTATTAACTTATGTGGGAGTACAGATTACCATTCTAAAATCTTAGTAATATCCTAATACATTTCTCTGGCACTTTGTTTGCACCATGTAGCAATTCTGTGAAGTAGGTATCTCCCTTTTACAAGTAAGGAAACTGCCAGTCATTTGTCCAGGATCACACATGGCATATACTGGAGTCAGATTAATAATAATTCACATTTATGTAGTGCTATCAAGAAACTTGCTCACATCTTACTCTATTCTTTTCTCATTTAAAAAAAAGGGAGGTAGGAAGTGCAAATATGATCACCATTTTACAAGCTAGAAAATTAGAATTCAAAAGTTGCATTTGGTTTTTTCAGGATCACATATCTAGTTCATGAGGTAATAATTTGAACTTCTTGATTCCAAGCAAGCACACTCACTAATTTAACACGCTGCCTACTGTATAAAAATCTACCTTTGTGAAAGGAATTTGTGTATTCATTCACTTGTTTACCTAGTTGCCATACATCATCTGCACCTTTCATTTACTAGTCTTGTTCGCATTATTTTTTAGGGGCAACTATTTTGCCTTAAATTGCTACAGGAAATAACTTTTATCCAAAACTAATGACTTTATCTTTCTCAAGGCATAAAGTAAGCATTAGTTTTAGTGATCTGTTCCAGGCTCAGAGTCAGTTGGATGTCATGATTAGAGGGCTGTCTGGAATCAGGCAGTCTAGGGTTCAAGTCCTCCTGCCCATGATACATACAAGCCATATGCCCATGAGCAAGTCCCTTTACCTTTTTTTTAGTTCCAAAAACTCTCTAAGTCTATAGATAATAGAAGAACTGAAGAAAAAAATTCTTCCCAAACAGAAACTGAACATCCAAACAACTCTGACCCAACTGATGAAGGTAGATTCCATGTACAAATTTGATCCTTTTTAATGAGCAATTTGTTGAAGTAATGCATCATTTTTACAGCCCAAGATTCATACAAATTGTCAGTTTATTTATTACTTCTCTTTGCCCTTCTGTGCCTGGGTAGTACTCTCAGTTTTAGCTTTGGAATGATTCATACAATGTTAACGTTCTCTTGTTGCATAAAATAGTTTCTAAGTATTTATTGGATAATTTTATAATACTTTGCCAAAGGAATGTGCTGGAGCTGGTATTTATTGCCTTAATCTTCTTGTCTACATTGAGAAGGCTTTAACTTTCTGTTTTCTTTTGCTTTTCTGTAATTGCAATGTGCTTAATTCCTCTGTACAGTGGGCTAGCAGGCAAAGAAGTATTTATAGGCTGTTGTTGTTGGTATTATTGTTATTAGTAGTAATTGTCCTTCACTGAGAGCCAACAATATGCTTGGCTTTAAATACAACATAGAATTAGACCCACTCCCTGCCTTTACCCATCTAATAGGTTGATGTGGGATGTTCTGGGAAGAGAAGAAGGGAGGGAAAAGAAAACAAGTCACTTTTATAAGTATGAATGCCTTTGAAAGGAGGGAAAAATAAAAGGGTAAGCTCAGGAATCTAATTAAATATGGTAAAATACATGTGTCGGTGTCATCAAGGGAGTGTTTTCTCTGAGTGAAGCAAACCTAAGGCATGAGTCACAGTCAATGACAATAAATGGATATTCTAGTAGCAGAGCAGAGAAACAGGAAGGAAGCAGAGATAGAAGAATGGGTAATGGTTTTAGAGGTTACAGAGGAAAAAAGGTTGAGGAAAAAATGTTGCCTAAAGAAGAAATCATAAAGAGATGAATTGTTTAAGAATTACAGATACAACATAATTGTAGTCTCCACCATGGATAGTACCCTGATGATGTCCAGTTTTTTTCTGTACATCTCTAGAGCATTTATCATGACTCAACATATATCAGATTGCTTTGAAAATGTTTTTGACAAATGCACAAGAGGGAGATTCTTGAAATAGTGAGATGATTAATTTGTCACTTTTTCTGGAAAGTTTCCATTTCTGGGGGATGTTACCATCAGTTAATCATAAAGCATTTATTAAGTGCCTTCTTTGAGCTAGGCACTGTGCTAAGTGCTGGCTCTACAAATAGAAAAGCAAGATGGTTGATGCTCTCAAGGAACTCACATTTCTAATGGAAGGGTAATACATTTGGAAGGTTTCAGCTGCAAATCAGATAGAAAAGTCCCATGATTCTTAGGGTATAGTGACAAAGCAGATGGTAGTGCCTCATCCTTGGTGTTATTTTTATTGATAAAATCATATCAGTTTCTGATGTTGAATCATTTGACAGAAGCAAGGACTCTGGTGGCAAGAAATTTCGGTCCTGATTCTTTGTAGCTATGGCTGTGACCCCTGCTTTTTCCAAACTGCATCTCCATAGAGATTGCTCTCTAGAATGATGGCTGAGTGCATTGTGTCAAATGCATTACTACCCAAATTGTCTTAGACGGTCTCCTTTGGAGTCTGGGGAGAGATGATGGTCCAGGTAGTAGTGTTGGTTTAACCTGCTTGCCACATGCTGCTTCCTGTTTCTCCCTGAGGGTGCCTTGCTGATTCAGCTTGCCTGGACTATGTGTGGCAGTTGGTGGGGGTGGCTGACTCCTCCTCATGGGTTATTTTCCTACATGATAGCTTTGAGGGCTGAGCTAAAGGCAGAACTGGTTGTAATAAAGGACTGCCAGTTGGTCACAATTTTTGCTGCTGGTAGTAAGAGTATGGGCTCCGGGGCAGCTAGTTGGTGCAGTGGATAGAGCACCAGCCCTGAAACCAGGAGGACCTGAGTTCAAATCTGGTCTCAGACACTTAACATTCCCTAGCTGTATGACCCTGGGCAAGTCATTTAATCCCAATTGCCTCAGCCAAAAAAAAAAATAAAAAAATAGGAGTATGGGTCCCTCTTCCACCATAATTTCTCCTCTAAGTCAAGACTTCTTCAATTTTTCCACCCATGATCTCTTTTTTTTTGCCTGAGAAATTTTTGCATGATCTAGGTATATAGGCATATAAAACAGGTGTACAAACCAAACTTTTACTGATGATACATTATGATTTCATTACTCCCACATTTAGTTATGAGATCTCATATAGGGTCATGAACAGTGTGAGAAGCTTGAGAACTTGAGATAATGACTATGGGGACTGGGTTGGAAGCAGATCTGATGATTTGGAGAGAGGCATTTCTCATTCTCACTCTTGGGTTCTGATTTCAGGTCTCTCTCCACTGGGATATGAGTAGAGATGGTACCCTGGCCAAGGTATGGGTGGGATGTGACTTTTCTGGCAAATGCTACTTCCTGCCTCTCTCAAGGTTTCTTGCTTGAGTGAAGTCAAGGTAATTATCATTTTTAAGCATTTGCAATGAGCTGGGAATAAAAAGAAAGGCAAAGCAAAAAAAAAAACAAAAAACAAAAAACAAAAAAACTTAACTGTCCCTGCTCTTAGTCTAAGGGAGGGAAAAGATGATATGGAAGCAATTATGTATAAATAATTATGTATAAATGAGATATAGCTAGTACTTGAGGTAGAGATGAGGAAGGAGAGAATTCTGTATATAGGGGACAGCCAGTAAAAATGTACAGAACTGAGGGACAGAATGTTGTGTTCAAGAAACAGCTAAAAAACCCATTTTATTGGACCTCAGATATGAGGCAGGGAGTAAGATATAAAATCAAAAAAGTACAAGGAGTACTGCTAGGAAAGACTTTAACAACCAAATAGAAGATTTTGTATTTGATCCTGTGTTTGAATGCACTGAGAGGAGGAGAGAGAAAATTCCAGGTAGGAACAAGCAAAACCCAGTGAAATCTTGCTCCTTTCTTTCCTCTGCTGTGGGTTAGATCAAGTCATTAATGACAGATCCCAGTCTAATTATTTTAGGGTTATCTTAAGAATGATGCAATCATCACAATGGAAGGCAGCCTCATGAACAGATTTCCTTCTTCTTCCATTCATTTCCCTTCAGTGGCAGGTCCTTATTGAATACTTAGCATGGGCCCAGCATTGTACTAGATACAGGAGGGGGAAAAAGATGTAAGATATGCTCCCTGTTGTCAGTAAACTGAGTCCTATAATGATTGCCTTGTTGGAAAGGTTAGAAGCAAGTTTGACTGTCAGCTGTTGCATCTGACTAGGTCCTTAACTTTTAGACCCTTGTGTTGTACTTTGGTGATATGGACCCAAAATACCTTCATCGTTTTACTATATCCATGATAGATTTCATTTCTCTCTTCCCTGCTTCAGGGGTCAATAAAACACAATTATTTATCTAGTATAGAGAGGGAAACTGAGATTAAATGGTTTGCCAAAAGTTACACAAGCAGATTGACAGTGGACAGAGTGAAACCACTACTCATCTGCTAAATAATCAGCTAATTAATAATTGATTAGGGGCAGCTAGGTGATGTAGTAGATAGCCTACCTATTGTGGAGTCAGGAGGATCTGAGTTCAAATTCAGCTTCAAACACCTAACTATCTGTGTGATCCTGGGCAAGTGACAACCCTAGTTACTTCAAAAATAATAATAATAGGTTCCAGGACCTGCTTTTGAGCAAATTGAGATATTCCATTTGGGCTTTCTTGGTTCTATTTCTTCAAACATGCTCTGAGATTTTACAGAGAGTAGGTGGGGAGGTGGGTGAGGATGTAGATTAAATCAGACAGACTGGGAAGGTTCAGAACAACTGCTGCTTGGGAGCTCCCTGCTGAGTAATTGGTGACTCATTTGGAAAATCCCTGGGTTATGTTGAAAGCTTTGCTCAGGCCACTGTCACTCAGTAGTATGATTCCTTGATTTCATTGCTCCCAGTAGGTGCCTGAGGACTTTTACAATTGGTGGTTGGAGGTAACTGGGGATTGGTAGGGACCCAATTTCCCTGCTTTCTTTTTGCTGTCCAAGTTCTTATTGGCCCTCCCTTTTATTTTCTGGGTTATTTGACTTGCACATTCATATGCTGGGCCAAGAATCATTGTCTGTCCTTCTGTCATGCTGCCATGTTACTGATTTATCATTTAACCATTTTTTATTTGACTTTGTGTCCCGATATGTCTTTTGGTGCACTACTTGTTACTGATGTAAATTTATACTGCTTGTCACCATAAGAGCTTTATGTGCTATTTTGAAATCTATTTTACAATCCTTGGTATATGGAAGCAAAATAGACTGGGAGCCACTCTTGCTTCAGTCACTTGGGGATTCATTTACCCAGTAAAGATTAGCACTTCATCATGGATCTTGGTGCTTTGGTTTCCTCACATAGAGACTGATCTCTTCAGCGGTCACTGAATTCAGGAGCTTTTTCTTGAACCTTATCCTCCTTGATCTTGTAGATTTGACCTTGTAGATCTCTCTTTTCTTGACTTCATTGATTTCATTGACTTGTTTTCCCCCCAATCAACCAGTATTTATAAATGAAAAAATAGAAATCTTATCTTCAACTTCTTGGCCTCAAGAGACCCTGATCTTTTCATGATATTTTGTTAGATTTCATTCTTCTCTTTCATGCTTCAAGGATAAATAAAAAAAAACATCCATTTATCTTGTATACAGAGAGAAACTAAAATCAAGTGGTTTGCCAAAAGTTACACAAGCAGATTGACAGTATTAATTGACAATAATAATAAATCATTAAAGATAATAAAGATAGAGAGCATGTATGTAACATTTTAAGGGTGGCAAAGCAGTTTACAAAAATCTCATTTTGTTCTCACAACAACATTGGGATGTAGGTTCTATTATTATATTCCATTTTACACACAAGAAAATTGAGATAGAGGCTGAGTGATTTGCCGAGGATCACTTGGCATCAGAACTGTTTTTCCAACTGCCCATTAGATCTATCCATTTGAATATTTTCCAAACACCTAAAACTCAATGTGTCCCAATTTAACTTACTATTCTGTACTTCCCTTTCATCCCCAAATCACTTTTTTTCCTGACTTTTTCCATATCTTCCTCTCTATTCCTGTAAAAGCCTCATCATCTCCCACATGGTCTATATGCCCTCACAGGTATTCCTGTCTCCAATCTCTTTTCTCCCCAGTATATCATTCACATTGTTTCCTCGTACATGAGTATCATCATTCACTTAACTATTGATACCTGCCATCATTCATTTTTTCCTATTTTGCTGTATAAATGTAATTCAATTCCTTGAAATTCAAGGAAGGTGGAAAAAGAAAAGAGGGAAGGAAGAAAACATTTATTAAGGACTTTCTCTGTATCAGGTAGTGGTTTATAATTATGCTTTGATTTGATCTTCCCAATAGGAGGTTGTTATTATCCCCATTTTACAGATGAGGAAACTGACAGAAGTTAAATGACTTGTCCAGCTCCTTACAGCTATTCTAAGTGCCTGAGGGCAGATTTGAACTGAGATCTTGACTTCAGGCTCAGGGCTCCATCTACTACATTGCCAGGGCTTTTAACATATTTGGAACCAACCTACCTTTGAAACTTTATAATAATATAATAGCTAACATTTATATAGAGTTTTGGGAACCTAGTGGCACAGTGAATAGAAGGCTGGGCCTGTAGTCAGGCAGGCTCATCTTCCTTAATTCAAATCTAGCCTTGGATGCTTATTAGCCTTGTGACCTGGGTAAGTCACTTATTTCTGATTGCCTCATTTTCCTCATCTATAAAATGAGCTGGAGAAGGAAATGGCAAGCCACTCTAATATTTCTGCCAAGAAAACCCCAAATGGTATCATAAAGAGTCAAATATGATTGAATAACAACAAATATAGGGCTTTATAGGTTTGAATTTCATTTGATTCCCACGATAACCCCCTTGGGAGGTAGGTGATATTATTATTCTTATTTTATAGAATGGAGAAACTGAGACTGAGAAAGATTGAGTGACTTGCTCAGATTCTAACTGAAGCAGGATTTGGGCTTAGTGTTCTGTGTCTTAAGTCCAACATTCTTTTATCTGCTTAGCTGCCTTGGATCATGTTGCTTGCTTTCCCATGTCCTACGTTATAATGACTGGATTATTCCATGTGATGACTTTTCATTTCTACCTCTTTGCCTGTCTCTTATGCATGGGAGACATACTCCCTCCTCCCTCCTCTAGTCCTACCTTTACTTTAAGACTGTGCCTAATTGCTCCCTTCTTTATGGTTCATTTTTTAGATTCTTCAGTAGAAAATGATCTTATTTTCCTCTGAACTTTATTTTTATTTCCCTAAGATAATTATATTTATTTTGAATTTTAGTTATTTGTATATATATCTCATCTCTTTTATGGTATATATATTTAATGTAATTTTTGTTTTTCCCCAATTATGTGCTTCTTCTACTAGATTATATGCTAAAATGTTGCCTTCTTTTTAATATCATTTGCCATACCAAAAACTAAAAAATTCTACTTATACAATAGGCATTTAATAAATGATACAATATTGAGTAAATGAATGTCCTTATATCACAAATGGCCCTTTTCTCATCTTGGCCCTCCCTGATCCCTAAGTCTATTCCTACCACACCCTGTTCACAGGACAATTTTGAGCCAAATCAACAAGATAACAAGTAAAAAGCAGCCTTCGGCCCATCATCCTTTCCTTGATTATGACCCACTTGTCCTTCCCTCCATCTCTTTCCCATATATCACTATATGTTTAGGTAATCTTCCATGTGGATATCCAAGTTCCTTCCTTCCCTTCCTTACAAAATCCCCTGAAGTGTCTGTTGCTATATTCATATGTTCCTGGTTAAGCACACTTGGGGTCAGCTAGGAGAGTACCTAAGTCAGTGAGAAAGGAGGGGGTAGTAGGAGGTAAGACCATTCCTGGGGGCTTATGTTAGTGAAATATTAACTGGGACAGTGGAGTGAGTAGGACAGCTCCCTGGGGTTTCTTTTGACCTTCATTGCTTACAATGTCAAACTCAGATCCTATGTCATTTTGAAAATCAGCTGATTAGAGTTGTGTTAGTTATACCAATCAATTAACCCACAAATATTAATAAGGACTTATACACTTAGGACTGTTGGTAGCAGGCTAGCTCTGTGTAGAAAGCAAAATGAGTGAAAGCAGAAAGTCATAAGAGGCAGAGAAGTGGAGAAGAATTTTAGAGTTGTAATATATTTCAAAGACCACACATTCTAGGCACAAAGACTTCAGTGAAAAAATGAAGGCATATGTTTTGAACTGGAACAGAAGTTTAAAAAGTTGCTTTACAGTTTTTTAGGAGAGAAAAGATGCTCTAAAACTCTTCCTGTGGAAATCTCCTAAATCCCTACCTATTTAGCTTGGCAGTGAGGTCTTAGAGTGGTTAGAGCATTGGTCTTAGAGTCAGGAAGACCTGAATTCAAATTCTGCCATAGACACTTATTAGCTGTACAACTCTAGACAAGTCCCTTTACTTTTGTCTGCCTCAGTTTTCTCACTTGGGATAATAGTACCAGCCTCCCATATGGGAATCTGGGAATGTGCCTACCCATTAATATGTTCCTCAAACCCTCATGGATTTTACATGAGTAAAATACAAGGAGTGAAATACAAAGGCCTGCAACTCTGCTTTGACCTAAGCCCATGCCATAGTTTGGCATCCCAATGGTTATACCAATCTTATGGAAAGAATCTATATCTCATTTCTTTTTGTATATAAAAATTAATATATGAAGGAATACTTATTAAGTGCTTAATCTTATTAAGGGTGCCTGGTGCTTGGATGAACCTTGGAGATATAGTATAAAAATAGAGATGGACTCTGCACTTATGGAACTGCCCTTCTAATAAGGGAAAGATAACATATATATTGGAGTGATGACTAGGGAAGAAGTTTTGGTCTGGGGAGATACTGAGATAGTCAGTTGACATAGTTATTTCACTACTGATTCTATTATTGTGCCCAAATCAAAAGATGAAAAAGGGTTTTTAGTGTGTGTGTTTGTGTGTGTGTGTGTGTGTGTGTGTGTGTGTGTAGGGAGAAGGTGAATGTGTGTGGATCATGTAAATGGCCTGGATGGACTTCTGGATGAATATGAACATGAAGCATGATTTAGTTTGGAACCCTCTTGGGTTAGTTGATCCCACCAATCATCTGGATTTGATTCTAAGGTAAAAGCTCCAAAAATGAGTGAATTAATTTTCCCAGATACTGGGGTCAAGCTCCTGAGTGGGGTTCAAACCTGGAGATCCAATGTAGAGTATCATAGTCCAGGTGAAGAGATGCAGGCAGATGGTGAGAGACCTTGGGGGTCTGATGGTAAAGGGTGATGGTCCATGTAGAGAAAAGCGAGGAAAGATAGGAAGATGCTATAAATGGGATAAATGGGACAGTTAAACCTTATGTCATAATGATAATCTTAAATGTAATTAGTGCTGTTTTACTTTTAGGGCCTTTCATCTCCATTAGCTCTCATTTGATCTGATGAGATAGGTGACAGAAATTACTATATTATCATTCTTTAATAGATAATCCCAGACAAGTTAGGCAAGAGAAATTAATAGAGGTTAAGGTTATATTATAGTTAGAGACCAAGCTGGGATTAGAACCCTAGACTCATAATGAAGAAATACCATGTCAATCCTTTTGTTGGGAAGGAGGTCTTAAAGGGACATCCAGATGATTTAATAATAACTTTATTTCTAATAATGACTTTACATAATACCAAAGCTCTTTAAGTATATTTGTTTGAGCCTCCGAACAATTTATAAAGTAGGTAGCAAAGGTATTTTCATTCTCATTTTGTGCAGAAATATAGACTGAGAGGGATTAAGTAAATTCCTTAAGGTCATCTAACCACTGCCAGAGAGAATGATTCCCTCCCTGAGTCTCAGTTTTCTTATCTGTGAAGTGTGCTACCTACCTATTTATTTCAGCATCCACTGAAATAATTCATGTAAAATTTTATACAAAGGTAACCTTTTATTGTGTGGCATAAGGATACTGAGCTTGAAACCAGAAGAGCTGAGTATGAGCTTAGTATGTATCACAGCTCAGCCACTTAATACCTGCTGGGCAAGACTCTTGGCCTCTCTGGGCCTCAGCTTATCACTAAGGGATTTGGAATAGATGACATCTAAAATCTCTTTAAGCTCTGGGACTGTGATTCTGAAAACATAAGATCATGCTTTGATGGATAATTCTACCTTTTGTTAAAGGAGTTGACAGATAAAAACATCCTATAATCCTGCCTCCTAGAGACAGCTAGGTGAAGCAGTGAGCCTGAGATCAGGACTACCTGAATTCAAATCACACTAGTTGTGTGATCCTGAGCAAGTCACTTCAATTCTGCCTCAGTTTCTGTAAAATGGAGAATAATAATCCCCTAGATAAGAATCACTTCTGTAAAATTGGGATGATGGTAGCACTTTCCTTCCAGAGTAGTTGTGAGGATTGACTGAGAGAATATTTATAAAGTGCTTAGCACAGTACCTGGCACATAGTAGGCACTTAAATTCTTGTGTCCTTTCCTTGCTTTCTGCCTTATCCACAAATTCCATCTCGGTGCCTGTATATCAACAGCCCCTTATAGGATCTAGAATCTTTCCTGTCCTTTCTGTCTCTAGTTTCCTTTGGTTCTTATGAGATTCAGCTCAAATTCTACCTTCAGTAGGAGGCCTTATGCCGTCTCTCTCTCTGGTTCCTGGTGTCTTCCCTTGTGAGATGACCTTCTATTTCCTATATATCACATATGCTCTTAGCTATTTACATAGTCTTTCCTCCATAAAAGTGTGAGATCCTTAAGGTCAGAGTATTTTGTTATCATCCCCCCTCTTTGTATCCTGGTACTTTACTTTGTACCTGGAATCTAGTAGGTGATTAATAAATGTTTGTTGCCTGACAAGACTGAAAGAATCCACTATTAGGCACCCAAAGTTAGTAGAGATGAAGTATGGCAGCTCTTCTCTGTCCTCCGTGGCTTCCTCTGTGCCAGCCCTGAAGAGCTTTGGCTTTAACGTTCTCCCAGTTGCTGGGAGAGTTACTTCTGTTCTCTCAGGAACCCAGGGATGCAGTTATAGAAAACCACAAGCCACTAACCACAGCTATCCTATCTTTATCTGTACAAAACAGTCAGATTGCTGGGGTGCTTGGACCAGGAATGGATCGAGTCCTCTGGAGCAGAACCTGCCTTTCTTATTTGTTCTGTTCAGATGCTTTACTTTCTTGCCTCCCCCACCCTACTTCTTTAGGAGGATGCTCAGAATCATCCATACCACCAATCTCAGCCTTTATTTTCCTGCTGTGGTTTCTGAGTGCTTCTCAGTGTGGGAGGCAAAAGTGGTTTGGGGTTTAGGGGTTTTAAGCCAAACTTGGCAAGGCAAAACCTTAATTTTTTTTCCTGTCCTTGGCTATAACCCATTCAGTATCTCTTTCCTTTCTTACTTCCTGTTCTGACACCTCTGATTTCTTCTGGATCCGAATTTCTTTTGGATTTATCTGGATAAACCAGATAAATTTTCTAAACATTTATTTCCTCCTTTTCTTTGTTACTATCTGTCTCAATGTCTAGTCCTATAAACCCTTTTCTAAAAGGATACCTTTCCCTCCCTTCTCTTTATTATTTGATTTTTGAGTAATGAACTGAAAAAAATAGATCTAGGACTAGTTTTTAGCTCATTTCTGACTTTGGGGTAAAGCACTGCAAAATAGATCCTGTCTAGACTGTAGTGCAACAGCAAAACAGGTAGAGGTTTTAGAGGATTGTATGCTGAAAAATGACTCTGCAGTATGACATATCTACCAAAATACTAATTTTGATCAGATATTTATTGAGAGAGGCTTAAAGTCCAGAATAGAGATTAAAACCCCGATGTACTTTGTTTGGTCAGACTATAACTGGAATGTTGTTCACTTCTGAGTGCTGTGTTATAGAAAAAAATATTAACAAGATGGACTACCTCACAAGAGTGTGATGAGATTAGTGAAGGGACCAGAGACTAAGTCATTAATAGGAATGGTTGAAGGAATTGGTGACATTTAGCCTTTAGATGGGGGCTTTGAAGAGCATGGCAAGTTGACTTTCAAGTATGTGAAGGATTTTGTGTAAAAGGGGAAATTAGACTTTTTCTATTTGACTCTAAAACTAGGAACAGTGAGTAGACCTTACAGGGAATCATATTTTGACTTCAAGTAAGAAAAAAATACATTTAGAGCTGTACAAAAATGGAATGGACTGTTTTAGAAGCCTCTATTGGAAATTTTCGTGAAAGGCTTGTTGAAGGTATCATAGAAGAGATTCTCTGATTGAAGTTGGATGAAATGGCTTTTTCTGAAGTCCTATCAACTTTTGAGATTCTTTAATTCTGTACTTTACTTTCCAAATTCTCAGGTACCTGAGAATATGTTGGTTTTGTAACTATAACTGAGTAACCTAACCCTGCCCCTATAGTTCCTTTCTCTAAGATAAACAAAGGACTATGCATCTGTAGCAAATATATGATCTAGCCCCATTCTTTGAGGGCAAGAGAAGGCCTGCTTTCTCTCTTTGTCTCTGTCTCTGTCTCTCTTTCTTTGTCTCTCTCTCAGTGTTCTAGGGTGTCTCAAGTTAACTGAGTATCTCTTTTTTCTACTGTTGTCAACTTGAGCTCCTATGATTATGTTGTGTTTTCAGTATTTGTTAGGAAACAATGACTAGCATCCCAATTTTATCTAACCACTTAACATTGGTTGACATTTACAAAATTTACAAATTTACAAAAATTACTTAAAAGACATAGAACAGACATATAAATATTTTCTCCCCAACATCTCTGGAGGAATAACCTCTCCTTTCCATATCACCTGGGAACAAAAAAAAGGCCTTAGGTTCAACACATAGTTCAGTTTTTTTGATAGCTGTGATTCCATCAAGTTCATGTCTAGATGTGATATGACTGTGATGATCCCATATCTAACTCACTGCTGTCCTGGATCACTCGCTAGCATCATTCCTTATTCTCCAGGGCATCAATGCTACACTATCATGGAAACTTGTTATAGAATGTCCATTTGTTTCAGTCTCTATAAGGCACTTCCCTAAGTATCACTGGGATTCCCCTGTAAACAGCTTCAATGTGAAAAGATATTACTTCAACTGATCTGGGAATTTGATAGACCTTTATTACTCATTTTATTTTACTCTTAAGGTTTATGTTCATTAGCAGGGATAAGGGTCTTATAATCCCAATTTTGTAGAAAGGAAAACTGAGATAGCATAATGACAGAACCAGCTCATTTGTGAATTCTCCTGATGCCATCTGAGGTTCCTGAGTCAAAGATCAGGAGACAGGGTTACAACACCAGTTAATGGTATCTGGGAAACTGATACCAACATTCTATGGATTATTACTATGTATATTCCTCTTTCCTTCCACTCTCTCTTTTTTACTTACTGAATCATGGCATGTTAGCACCAGATAAGAAATCATTTGGCCTAACTCCTTCATTTTATAGATGAAGAAACTGAGGTACCATGAGCTTTAAAAGACTGGCTAAGGTCATACAGTTAGTAAGGGGCAGAACTAATATTTGAATAAGACATAAGTGCTGACTAGTACAGTGCACTTCCTATACTCTTCCTCTGCCCCC
Organism: Myrmecobius fasciatus; assembly: GCA_023553655.1. Lineage (NCBI taxonomy): Eukaryota > Metazoa > Chordata > Mammalia > Dasyuromorphia > Myrmecobiidae > Myrmecobius > Myrmecobius fasciatus. Next base: position 305,053 of record JAJPUD010002241.1, read on the forward strand.
CTTTTTTACTTCCTTTTCTTCCTCTCCTTTTCCTTCTTTCTTTTCTATACCTTTAGTCAACAAGGTGAACAGGTAGCTATAGAACTTATTGGTCCAAATAGGTGACTTCCTGAGTATAAGTGCAACTTTTTATCTGACTTGGATATTAAGAGGCCTTCATACATTAGAAACTATTATATAATTAAATGTTATTGTTCATAATTATGTTTTGAAAACCTTAATTCCCAAATTATCTTTAGGAAGAAAAGCTTATAGACTCAAAATTTTAGGTCTTATAAGAATCCTTAAAATGAATGAATGAACAAATGAATAAGCATTAATGAAGTGCTTATAGTGTGCCAAGCACTCTTCTAAGTACCCACTCCCCACCCCCCACCTCCAAAAAAGAAAAGGAAAAAAAAAACCACAGCCCGTGCCCTCCCCGGAGTTCGCATTCTAATATAGGAAGGAGATCCCACACAAAAGAATAGTAGTATGGGAGAGATACTTTCGTTTAGAAAGTTACCTGATTGTGGTGAGTAGATTGACATATTCTTCCAGGAACAATGGGCAGAGATGATTTGATTATGGTTCCCAATTCCCTAACTGAGACACTGAGTTAAAGTAGCTGTGAATAAAGAGAAACATGGTTGTGGATTTTCTTGAAATAGGTATCAAGGAGAGGTGGTCACCAATCAGGAAAGCAGGACCCAAGAACCAGAGTTTCTTCAGGGTGGCAAAATGGCTGGTCATAAGTCAAGTCAGCTAGTTTAACTTCTTCATTTTATAGGTGAAGATAGTGAATAGTTGAGTGATTTTTGGAAGATTATAAATGAGTAAAAAAGTGTGGATCTGAAAATAAGACTTCTGTTTATTGTTTTAGAGCACTTGCCAGTAGACCAGAAATAGAGAGTATTGTGTTGTATTTTTGAGGGTAAGGATCCACTTTGGGAAAAACTAGTATTTGGTTACCCACATTCTGTACCTTGGTGATTCAGGTCTTTCCTGTATCATCTCTGGGGGGTAGAGAGTATAAATATATGTTTGTTTTTGGAGGGGTGGGGATCAGCCACCTTTTTAGTCTTGAATCACCATGTCCAAAATGGAACTCATTTTCCCCCAGATTTGTCCCTCCTCTAAACTTTTCTACTATTTCCACTGAGGGTATCATCCTTTCAATCTTATAGTCTTTCAGCTGTGGTGTTTTCAAATATCAAAGTTTTTCTTGTCTCTTCTTTCTTCTCCCCCCTCCACTTCCACCAGTTCCAATCAAATGTCGAGTCCTGTTTACTCTGAAAAATCAGAGAAAATGGCATAGAAATCTGGTACTCAAGCTCACATACTTTCTTTTTTTCCAGGAGTCCATCAGATCTTTGGTTGGAGCACATTTGCTCTTATTTTGGAAATATTTTACAAAGATTGGGGATCTGGTTTCCTAGTCCAAGGAAACTAAGAAATATGGGTTGTTTAGAGACAGATGTCCTGATAGCAACAAGAAATGACAACTGACTGGCAGAGAATGTGTTGCCAGAAAAACCCAAGTGTCCAGCAATGTGGTAACATTTAGATAGTCACTCAATAGTCAGACGGAGAGACAGAGAACACCAGATGTTGCAATAAGTTTTAAAGGAGTTGATTCATCCATTTCATTTAACAAATATTTAAGGAACTCAGGGAGGGCCCTACAGAAATAATCTCATCCCCCCAATCTTGTCCTCCACCCTCTTTAATACAAATGAGGAAACTAAAGGTCACAGAGGAATGATATGTCCAAGATCTCAGTTGTAGAATGATAAGAATTAGTTCCAGAATCAAATTCACTGATCCTCAATTTCTCATTTTTTTTTTTTTTTTTTTTTTTTTCCTTTTACTCCTTACTTTACGGAGTACATATTGGCTCAATGAAGCAGTGTCCCTTTGTTCACCAGACCACAGTTTTATCCCATACATGCTATCTAGTCCAATTTTTTCATTTAACAGATGGGGAAAGAGGCCTAGAGAGATGAAGTGATTTGCCCAGAATCACATAGGTGATATATATCTGAGCCAAGGAATCCTGGCCCACCAGACCTAGAATCAAATATAGAATCTTTCATTTGATTTTAAAATCTTTTATTACCTGCCTCCTCCCATCTTTCCAATCTTCTTACATCTCACTCTCCTCAGTCTACCCTATAATCCAATAAACTCTTCCCAGCCCTCCCCCATCTATTGAGAAGGCAAGCAATATGATACTCTATATATTTCAAGTCAAGGAAGATCTATTTTTATATTAGCCATGTTATAAATGAAAAAGAAAGTGAAAAAATATATTTTGATCTGTAAATATATTTTTAGGAAGTTTTCCATATAAAATGGTTAAAATTTAATTAATTTTTTTTTCTTTTTTGCTGAGGCAATTGGGATTAAGTGACTTGCCCAGGATCATACAGCTAGGAAGGGTTAAGTGTCTGAGACCAGGAGTCTCAGGACTTCTTGACTTCAGGGCTGGTACTCTAGCCACTGTGCCACCTAGCTGCCCTCAATTAAAATTTTTTTACAATTTCCTTTTTAAATTTCTTTTTTGTTTTGTTTTGTTTTAAATAATAATAGCCCTTTATTTTTCAAAATACAGGCAAAGATAGTTTTCAACATTCACCCTTTCAAAATTTTGTGTTCCAAATTTTTCTCCTTCCCTCTTCTTCCTCACCCCCCCACAGCAAATGATTCGATACAAGATAAACATGTGCAATTCTTCAAAACATATTTCCACATTTATTATGCTGCACAAGAAAAATGAGATCTAATTTAAAAATTTTGACCTTGAGAAAATGAAGCATCAGTTATCTATAAAATGTACTTTTGTGAGAAGGCTTTTCTTCCTTAGTGAGGCATGCCTATATGGGGCAGCTATTGATTTCTGATTTTAGCTACAGTGCTGGCAAGAAGGGAAGAAGGAATGACAATCTGCCTCAGTCTGTGATCAATTCCTGCTGAATGAAATGTACCAAGATCTCACTATTTGATTATTTGACTGAATCCAGGTTTCAGATTGTGAGATTATTTTATAGTCTTTCCTTTGTTACTAGTTCTTATTTGCATGAGACTGATTTCCCCAATTTTCCATTCCATTCACTACCTTTGGAATTTTTTGTTATTTTTCTCTTTTGATATTTGGCATTTTAAGAGCTAGATTTTTGTCTTTGTAGTTGGGGGTGTTGTAATCCAGGAAGATTTGGGGATCACTGGCTTTAGGGATAGAAGGAACTTTGACAAAGAAACTAGTGAATTCTCATTTCACTGAGAAGGAAATTGAGGCCCTGAGGCAGGGGACGTTGAATGACTTACCTAAAATCTTACCTGATAATATCGGAACTGAGATTGAAATTCTGTTCTTCTGACTCCACATTTTTTTCCATTTTCTTTTTGTTACATCCCTAAGGGGAGGGCTACTAATTTATTTTTTTTTTAAATTAAGATCCATAAAATTTGGAATAGGGGTTTGATGTACCAAGAATTAAAGCCCTTCTTTGTGAATCTGTGTTTCTCTTGGTAGAAAGGTGGGACTATTTTGTTTAGAATTTTCCTTAAGTTCTCTTAGTCTTTTCAAGGTGATGCCTAAAAATCTAACTTACTGAATTTAGGAACCTTTGAAATTTTTTTCTAATTCTAAAAGTCCCTGATTCTGTCTTCTTATTTTGTTCTTGGATTCCTTTTCACACTTTTCAGCTCAGGTCCATGATCAGACCTGTTTAGGTAGAACATGCTGGAGAAGGAATAGATGAAGCTTTTCCTGATCTCCTACATATTTTATGTAACATACACTCACACATATCTATCTATATAAAGATAACTATCTGGATATACATACGCAAATATGTATATATGCAAATTTATGCATATGCATATATAGATATACATATATAAACTTTATATAATATGTTTATATACACATACATACACATATTTACATATACATATAAACTTTGTATCGTGTGTGTGTGTCTGTGTGTGTATCTCCCATTAAAATATAAGCTCACAGCAAGAAGGAATTGTTTCATTCTATGTAGTTATATCCCCAGAATCCAGCAAAATGCTTAGTTCATGCATTAGTACTTAATAAATATCTGACTGAGGAACTGATTGGTGATTGAAGGTTACCTCCAACACTAAGATTCTGGAATTCAGAATCATATTCTGATTTCCTTTCTTTGCCCCAGATTTCAGAGTCCTGCTGCTTGTCATTAATTTGCTCATAGCCTTTCGACCCTTTGAGTGTTTCTGCATCAGTGCCCACACTCAGCCCAATTGGAGTTTAATTTAGTGAGGAATTCCTAATGGGGTGCTCTGTCATGCCAGAAACTTAGCTTTTAGGTAGACTGTACTTACTAATCTTGTAATTATATACACTGATAAAAGCATGTCATTCTGGCAAAAATCCTTTTCCTCCAGATATCATGCTATTTACTATTCGCCTTTCTGTGATCAGCTTTGAAGGACTTTTGAAGTTAGTTCCTTTTCGGTTTACTTGGTTGTTTTTCAGTAGACTGAATCTGATTACCATATGGTCATCACCAGTGTTGCTGCTATCTTTTCTTCCTCTCCATAACTCATGTTGCATCCTGTTCCCTTCTTTAAAAACTTTTTCAAAGGAGCAGAAGCAAGGTGGCAAGTAGACACTTGGAGATTGCCATCAAGGTGGGCATCAGAGCATTTTGCCACATGAAATTTTATCTGGGCTTCTTTTTGAAGGATAATGCCCAGGCTCTCTTCTGCCATGTTCAACTATAGTGTTAGTGAGAGTGATAATGATCAGTTACTGGATTCTTGGATTCAGAAATTCCCAGCTGAAGTGGGAAGAACTTTCAACTCTCTGTTTCTATTCCCCCCTGATCCCCTCTTTTTTTGGCCATTAATAATATAGGAATTTAGCTAACCAAGTAATTAGTATTAATCTGGACTGGCCAATATTTTTTGCTTATTTATTTATTTATTTTAGAAAGATTATCTATTTATTTATTCTTTTAAAAATTTATTTATTTCAGAAAGATTATTTTTCCATTTTTTCAAAAAAATTTAGAAAGATATTTATTCATTTAAATATTTTTATTTATTTATTTTAGAAAGATTATCTATTCAGTTTTTTTAAAATTTGTTTATTTATTTTAGGAAGCTAAAACCAATGGTACTATCTTATCTCCATTTAGAGAATTGTATGGTATTAACACAAGGACAGGGTCAACAGAGCTATTCTGCATCTAGTCTAATTAAGAAGAGGAGGCAGGGTCCTGCTGAGGTCTCTGGCCTATTCAGCAGGATTCTAAACAATAGCACCAACTGTTGTTTCAAACCGTTTACAGATAGTACTTTTCTTAGATGAGCTAGGGGAAATGTAGGTGTCTCATTCTTTTCATATTGCAAATTAATATATGATGTATTGATGCTCTTTTAAGTAGCTTAGAAGGTTGGAGTGTGTGTGGTGTGGTGTGTGTGTGTGTGTGTGTGTGTGTGTGTGTGTAAAGCAGAACAGCAAGTTTTGTGACCTTTATCCTCACCCTAATCTTTAAGTATTTTAATTCCCATTTTTCCTCTTTAAACTACCTAGGGAGGTAGTTTCCAAAGAAAATGGAGCTGGAGTTTTGGTTATATGAAACCCAGAGCCTGAAATTTTCTTTTTTCTTCTCCTCCTATCCCAATAGAACTTCATTCAGTAGTGGATCACAAGCCAAATATGTGACCCAGAATCTGGGGATGGGAATGCCCCTGCTTTGTTCTAGGCTTAATGAGGCAGAAATGTTCCCTTGGGTCACACTCATAATCCCACTGAGCTCAACACCAGGCTGGTCTATGAGAAGTCCTGCTTCTGGGGAAAAAGGGAAGTTGATTTTTCTGAGCTTTCCATTGTTAGAAAGAGTGGGAACAGTGAGATCGGTGGGGGGAGACTGAATCACTGCAACTAGACTGATTATAGTAAGAGTTTTAAAAGACTAATGAGGTATTAGGCATAAGAGTACTCACTCTGTCTATACTTGAGAGTCTGGATAAGAAGATTTGAAAGTAGGGGATCAAGAACTGAGCATATATGTGGAAGTGATGGTATTTGGCATAGAAAGCCACTAAGATTTGAGCATGGGAATGACAGTTGGGGGGGGGGAGGGTCATTGGAGAAGGATATCTGGCTTGGGAGTCATAAGACCTGGGTTCTATGCCTGGGTGCCCAGCTGTGCGATCTTTTTACAAGCCTCTCAGTCTCTTTCCTAGTCTTCTGTAAAATGAAGAGATTCAACCAACATATGATGTCTAAGGCCTCCTCTGCAGTTATCAAAGGCTCTAGATCTTCATCTAGGGTTAAAATATTTTCAGAGAAGCAAGGAAATAGACTTAGGTTTTGACATCCAGGGGGAATCTAGCCAGTGTCTTTTAAATGAGCATTTATGATGAAGTTGACCTTTTACCTTGGAAGAATGTGACATGGGAATTGTACCAATGGTCCTTTTATTTTATTTTATTTTTTTTGCTGAGGCAATCGGAGTTAAGTGACTTGCACAAGGTCACACAGCTAGGAAGTGTTATGAGGCTGAGGCCAGATTGAACTCAGGTCCTCCTAACTTCAGGGCTGGTGCTCTATCCACTGTGCCACCTATCTGCCCCCCAAGGACCATTTTTTAATCAGCCCAGCAGCTGATTCTACTGTTTCTTGGCTAAGTCTTAAATTGGGGGAGCTCCTCTTCCTCATTTTCCTCCATGTTTGTACCCTCCCCTAGGAGCTCTCTCCTCTAGACATATCTTGCCTGCCTTTTTAGATTCTTTTACCTTTCCTGCTTGTCTTTTCCCCAAAGTGAGAGTGCTGTTGGAGGGGGGTGGAGGAGATATTCGAGTATCCTGATTTAAACTAGGCATTTCTGGAGGGATGACCAGCAATATAGAATTTAGTGATTGGAGATTAAATTGAGGGAATATAGATCTTGTTCATCTCTGGTGTTTAGCACAGTTCCCTAGCACATAGACAATGAATACTTACTGAGTTGAAGTAAGTTCCTCCTGGACTCAAATTTTACAGGGAACATTAGGTTAGCCTCACCCAGAATTGATGCCCAAATTTACTTCTCCACATTCTAGTCTAGAATCCAGATAATTATGCTGCCTTTGGAGAGAGAATTGTCACTGGATTCCAAGGAACTAAAACAGACTGAAGGGGAGCAATCCAGAGCATTCTCTATTAGCTGTAGCAAGGTCATAGAATCATTTAGTCCAGCCAATAAGGAAATCGGTGACAAAAAGAAAAAAAAATTGGTGACTTAACTAAGGTGTCACAGGGAGTAAGTTAATAGCAGAAGGGTTGGGCTATGGATTCACATCTGTTGATTCAAGAGCCATTTCTCTTTCTACTATCCCACTACTACCCCAATTTCAATTTTCTGTGTGGGTGCACATTTGTATATTAAGTAATACCTCTCCTCTGCTGGGTCAAGCTGGTGACATTTTCAGATCAAAGAAAAGAGAAGCCCAATCTAGACAAAGTAGGAGTAGAGATAGAATTAGTGGTGTCTGCTATGGAAAGATTGGAACAGGGTAGGAGGCTTTCCAACCTCATTTTTACTAATCTCTGTTTTGTGCTGTACCGTCTGGTTAGTTTCATCTTTCTCTTTCCTACTGTCCCTCCTCCCTTCCCCAAATATCCATTCTATCCTATTTCTCTCCTTTTACTTATACTATTCCCTTGTCCTGGAATGCCATCTTATCGTCTTCACTCTTTTTTTTTTTTTTAAAGAATTTTCATTTTCTTTTTTCTTTTTTTATAATATTCTTTTCTTTTTTTAAATTTGTGATCCAAATTCTCTCCCTCTTTCCCATTTTCCATTCTCCAGATGGCAAGCACCTCTAATTTAAAAACAAAAACAAACTTTTTTTTATTATGAAGTTAAAAATAAAAAAAATGATGGATGTTTCATGAAGCTACAAACTTCTATTAAACAGTTGTCTTTTAATATGTATTAAATTTAACTTGTTCATACTACAGCACATTTGTTTTTCTCTAGCTGACTTTGAATTTCCTTCTATTCTCTGAATATTTTTTAAGTGTTTCATTGTGGCTTTTTTTCTTTTTTGTATCACTATCAACAGTCATTAATTTCTTCCCTGTTCCATTAGTGTAAGAGTATCTCTGAGATTAATGTCTGTTTTCTTAGTCTGTGTCCAGTGCTCCTGCCTTCTTTGTAACAAATAATATAATTGAAACAAATTTTCACATGGCCCTTCCTGAAAATGAGGGTCTCCTTCTGAATTGCTGGTTCATTAGCCCTCCGCCAGGAGATGAGAGACACTTTGCATCATTGGTCATTGCACTGATTAGAGTTCTTATATTTTTCATAATTTCTATGAAAAATATGCCCTTGATATTCCTGTAGTTGTACAAATTGTTCTTCTGGTACTACTTAGGTAATACTGCCTAGTTTGTACAAATCTTTCTTGGCTTATCTGAATCCATCCCTTTCTTACAACATAGCATTACATTGTATTCATGTACCAAAATTTGTCCAGCCATTTCCTTGTTGATGGATACTTTATTTGTTTCCAGTTCTTTGCTACAACAGAAAATGCTACAGTATATATTTTTGTATAGATGGGTCCCTTCCCTCAGTCTGTGACCACTTCAGAGTGATTGCTGAATTTCCTTCTACTAATGAACAATTTAAAAGGAATTTTTTAAGTGGGGCAGCTAGGTGGTGAAAGGGATAGAACACCAGCCCTTTAGTCAGGAGGACCTGAGCTCAAATCTGGCCTCAGGCACTTAACCCTTCCTAGCTGTGTGACCCTGGGCAAGTCACTTAACCCCAATTGCTTCAGAAAAAAAAAAGAATTTATTAAGTGCCTACCCTGTGTCTTTTGGATAGTGGATAGAGCAAAGACCCATCTTCCTTGAATTCAAATCTAGCTTCAGATACTTGCTAATTGTGTAAAACTGATCAAGTCATTTAATTCTGTTTGCCTCAGTTTCCTCATCTGAAAAGTGAGAAAGAAATGGCAAACTACTTCAGTATCTTTGCCAAGAAAACCCTAAAGAGGGTCATGAAAGGTCAGATATGACTGAAAAATGATTCAACAACTGTGTGACATGCATTGTGCTAGCTGTTGGAGGTGTAAATGCAAAAGTGAGGTTGTTCTTGTTGTCTAAATAAGAGAAGACAATATATAAAAGGGCAGTGACCAAGGTGGGGATTTTGGTTTGGGGAAGTCACATCAGTAATGATATTATTGATTGGATTACCACAGTCAGGGCAAAGGCTAATGGGAAGTGGAAAATGAAACAATGAATACAAATTTTACCTCAAAGTCTTGCAGAAATCCTATCCCTTTAGATGTTGTTCATCCTTTTTGAAGAGAACCAATGATATCAGCAGGGCAATATCTTGACTTTCAAGTGAATTAGATTTAAGTTAGACAAAGCTGTGCAACCATCAGCCTCACTTTTTCCTCCAGATTCTTCAGAGTTTATTGGCAAGACATAGATCAAGGCAACTGGTGGTCCTGGATAAAATGGGGAAATTTGGCCTTTTTAAGCTATGGTCTTTCCTAGGTTTCAGTCTCCCTGAGGCTATGCACATTCAATAATTAAAGACCATGAAAGAATCAAGGCAAAAGATGGCCTAATTTGCCTTCATAAACAATCAATCTGGGAGGAGGAGTCATTAGATATAGTGGCTAGAACTCTGGGCTAGGAGTCAAGGAGGTCCAAGTTCAAATCCTTCCTCTGACACTTAACTAACTAAGTGAACCTGGATAAGTCACTTAACCCCTTTCAGCCTCAGTTTCCTCATCTGTAAAATTAGGAGGTTGGACTCTATGGTTTCTTACATTCTGTCCTCAATTTAAAGTTATGATCATATAATCCATGAAGCCTTCTTTGGGTCTTTCCCAAGTACCTCTACTTCAAATTCCTTTTACATACACACACACACACACACACACACACACACACACACACAATGTTAGTTAAGAATTTATGTGTTATTGCTTTTTGTCTTCCAGTTGTTTTATGTATATTAAGCTTATCTCCCTTGCTAGAAACTAGATTTCTTTAGGACAGAGACTGCATTTTTTATTTAATCTGAATCTTCCATAAGGCCCGATTTTGTGCTGGACAGTAGATGCTTAGTAAATACCAATTGATTAATAACTAACTTTCTTCACCATGATTAGAGTTTGTTGATTAGTTTCCTGGCAACAATAGAGTAAATAAATGATGTTTGCTGAGGATGGAGATGGTATTATGGGTAAAAATTATAGCATGGGATATTTCATACCCTGTTCAATCTTCCTGTTCATTTTTAATATTATGATTCATGTACTAGAAAAAGACCTATAATCTGTTTTATCTTTGCCTCTAGAAGTTAATCTCTTGAAAAGAAAGTGGTGGTAAGAAGACAAAAGCCTTATAAGTAGCATTTATTTGGAACAGAGGCCAGTGCCTGAAATTGTCAAGCATCTAACTTACAAATGTACACTTTTTAGTCAGCCACTTTAAATGGCTAATAATAATAATAGCTAACACTCATATAGCATTTACTATGTGCCAGGCACTGTGTTAAGTACTTTATAAATATTTCATTTGGTTCTAACAACAACCCTGGAAGACAGATAGTATTATTATCCTCATTTTACAGATGAGGAAATCAAAACAGACAAGTATTAAGTGACTTGTCTAGAGTTAAATAGATTGTAAATATCTGAGGCCAGTTTTTGAATCTGGGTCTTATTGCTTTCATCCCTCTATCCACTGCACCACATGCAAATAGGCCAATTTCCAATTGAACTGAATTTAATTTCTGACTATCTGTGGACTACCACCCAGTGGTTATTGCTTATCCTTCATTTTCTAAGAGAACCATGACATGCAAATGAATTGGATTTAAGTGAGGGAGGACTAGTCAAGGTCACCTGCCTCACTTTGTCCTTCAGAGTCACTGGGTCTAGTGACTAGATATAGATCAGGATGATTGGAGATGACCCTGGATGGAATGGGAGACTCTGGCCTTTTTAAGCTAAAGTCTTTAATAGGTCTCAATTTGATTTCCTTCAGTCAGTGGTTAAGGCTGGATAGCAATTGACGCAAAGAATCTCTTCTTTCACCTAGTCCAAAAAGAAAAAAAAAAAAAATCTAAGTAAATGAATGAATGAATCTGGAAGAGGAAGACCCTCAGGGTTTCTGACCAAAGCAGAAATGACTGCTAATTACATTCAATCTGAGTCAATCAGGACCCAAACAAGATCCAAATGGGGCTAGGATCTATTGGGGGCCAATGAGAATCAGATTGGTTTTGGCTTAAGAAAGAAATCTAGCCAGTAAAGTCTGTGATATCTAGGGAGGGTTCAAAGGTGCAAAGCAGAAAAAACAAAGCAAAACAAAACAAACAACAACAACAACAACAACAACAACAAAACCCCACAACCCTACCCATTTATCTCTTCAAGAACCCAAAGTTCTTGAGAGAGAAATGAGAGGCCCTGGTCCTTCCCCTCCCTTTCTAGTTTGTATACAGATACCCACTCCTAATGAGAACCCAGACACCTCCCAGAGCAGCGGCTCTATTTAGGGGCAGTGTTGAAAGGCAGTGAATGCATATTCATTGGATTCCACCCATCAGAAGCCTACAGGAAGCCTTGGAACCCAAAAGTGCTGTTCCCACCCCCTTTCCCTCAGAAGATTATGGGTTTAGAATTGATAAGGACTCTAGAGCCATCAAGTCCAACCTTTTCATATTATAGATGAGGAGGTTCAGTGGCTTGCTTAAAGTACTGGATTCCTTAAACTTTAAAAATCCAGCACTTTCCCCACAGGTTTCTAACATTTTTTATTTGGCCCCAGTAACTCTAGTTGTAGCTTTATGGTTGACTAGGCCTCCTTAACTTTTAGGGCCTCACTGTGAGCTTATTATACTATACAATTCTTATATGTTATATATACAATAAGGTAGCTAGGGAGCATGGTAGCTAGATCACAGGGCTCAGAGCTAAGAAGACCTGAATTCAAATTTGACCTTAAACACAAACTAGTTGTGTGACTCTACTCAAGTCACTTAACTTCTGGGCCATTTATCTGCTCCTAGAATGAAATTGGGCCATATTTAATAGAATAAATGAAAATATGCCACAACAGAGTTAATGTTAATTTGTGGGATTTTCTTGAGTTCACTATGCTATCTGGAGGAATCAGTTTCTATTTTGAGTTTGACACTATTGGACCAGATAATCTCCAAGGCATCATTCAGTTTTAAGTCTCATGATTCCAACACTCAGGAGGCTATTACTTTGCCTCTACTGGCCTCAGTTTATTCTTCTGTAAAATAGGAGAATTGCTTTAGATGACTCCTAACCTGTTACAGTAAAAATCTCTATTCCTGATCATGAGCTACAAACTGCACCATCTTCATACCATTTCTTTTTAGATGCCAATGATACCAAAAAATCGACTAAAAATCTGTTTTAGTCCCTCTTCCCTTTTCTTTCCTAACTCCTTGCTATAGCTGTTCCTAAGTAATGACACTGATTCACCTTTGTAAGAAGGCAGGAGAGAGAAGGGCAGAGCTAGGTTTAGTTCCCAAACTGGATAATTACTGACTGATATGCTAGTCTATAGAATGGTATAATATGACACCACCCTTGATCAGGAAGTAGTAAAGAGTGGGCCAACTTTAAGAATTACTAAGTTAGGCCCAATTAAAGTAATATCCCCAAAGTTGAGTTAGATCCTCAAAACTCAAGAGGAAGTGTGCCAGCTGACATGACCTATTTAAAGCAGTCTGGACCAGTTCCTTCAGTGCCACCAACTTGTGAAGTCAACAAGTATTAATTAAATTCTTCCTATGTGCCTGGCTCTGTGCTAAGCATGAATGAAAGGCAAAAACCAGACCTAGAGGGCTATTAGACCCCTATGTTGCTCTTCTGAGTACAGGTTTAGGACTTTTTTATCCTTTAATTATTTTGGGTATCTTTGGTCTCCCTAATTAGATAATAAGCTGTGTAAATCCTCCTCAGTACCTTACTGAGTAATCCATAAACCATGTGGGTTATATGGATGCTAATTCCCCTATAATTGTGGCTCCCTGCAGCCTAATGACCTCTTCCCAGAGGTCAGCTGGTATGCCCAGGCATTTTAAGTGCAAGCCTAACCCTTTATCACTGTGGCAACCAGGGAGGGAGAGTATATGGAGATCAGTTGAAGTAAGGATGTTTAATCCAGAGAGAAATCTTAGGGAGACATGGTTTCTATCTTCTGATATTTGAAAGTGTGTCCTATGGAAAAAATGATATTTATTCTATATAGCTCTAGAGGGTATAGCTGGGAACTTTGGGCAGAAACTGCCAAGATGCAAATATGGGCTGCATAGAAAGAAGCACTTCCTAACAAATATAATGGTCACAAAGCTTCTCTCATTGGAAGTCTTCATGAAGAACCTGGCTAGCTAATTCTTGGATACACTGTGGAAGAGATTGTTTTTATTCAATTCAGTAAATATTTATTAAGCACCTACTATGTGCAAGGCATTTGGCTAAACAGTGGAAATACAAATAGTAAAAGTAAATTCCTTGTCTTCAAGGAGCTGACAATTTAATGGGGGAAAATAATATACAAAAGGGAGCTGAAAGAGAAAGGAGATATAGGGAGTCCACCAAGGGGCATATGGTACATTCCAATATGATAGTCAATAGAATTAAAAACTAACAGAGCTGTTGATGGAGAATTTTTCCTTCATTTAACAGTATTTCGTTTTTTCTAATTAATGTAAAGATAATTTTCAATATTTACTTTTATTAGATTTTGAGTTCCAATTTTTTTTCTTCCTTTTCTCTTTCCCCCTCTCCAGGATGATAATCAATCTGCTATAGATTATACATGTATAGTCATTAAACATTTCCTTATTAATCATGTTGTAAAAGAAGAATTAGAACAAAATGGAAAAACCACAAGAAAGAAATAGAAAATGCAAATTATATGCTTCAATTTACATCCAGACTCCATAATTCTTTCTCTGGTTGTGGATAGCATTTTCCATCATGTGTTTTTGAAATTGTCTTAGATTATTGTATTACTGAGAAGAGCAAAGTTTACCAAAGTTTATTATTAGGCAATGTTGCTGTTACTGTGTACAGTGTTTTCCTGATTCTTTTCACTTTACTCAGCATCAGTTCATGTAAGTCTTGCTATAGAGAACTGAGAATTATCTGGAAAACTTTGGGAGGCATTTATTGCTCCATCTTGCAACTGTCCCATCATAGGGGAGAAGCAGCTGTGGGTGTTGACAAGATGTTATCAAAATTTGAGTTTGTCCACTTAGCAATGAGATTTCAAGGGATCAGCTTATCCTGGGGGAAGGTGTTATCCTGGAGTTCAAACCAAGCAGAGCTGTTGATGGAGACTCACCATCATTATGGCAATTAACTTTCTCAGACATAACAAGGAAGAAGTACTCCCTTCTGTGTGAATATGTCAGTTAGTCAGTCTATAATGTTAACCTACCCAACATCCTTCCACAAGAAAGGATGGATTCATAGGCTTAAATGTGTTGAGCTCAACATCACCTAATAAAATAGGCATTTTCATGTTCAAAGTAGAACAGAACATGATTACACCTGAAAGAGCAGCTTTATTACTTATTACTTGGGTAACCATGGAAAAGTTATTTGATTTTTCTGGACCTATTCCTCCATCCCTAAGGTGAGAGATGGACTTATTGGGATGAATTTCTAAGTTTTCTTTTATCAGAGGCTATGATCCTTTCATTAGATGTTCAGTTCTTTGAGGGCAGGGACTAGTTTTGGTTTTTTTGTTTCTGTTTTTTTCTGCATCTTTTTATATTTTTTAGCACTTAATATAGTGTCTGACCTGTAATAGGCACTTAATAAGGATGTTGGGTAGCATTCTTGATAAGTATTATCAATTAAAGGTGAAGGATGATAAAGCTGACACAGGATATTTCAATACATATGTATAGTAACAAAAATAACTTGTTTTTTGTAACTTATGTAGCAATAGGACTTTAAAATTTTTATACCCAGTTTTGATAACACTGCCCACCGAAATGATAATATTTTATTTTTTCCAAATATACATAAAGATGGTTTTCAACATTCTTTTTTTTTTAACATTCATTTTTGTAAGACTTTGTGTTCCAAATTTTTCTCCCTCCCTTCCTTATCTCCCACCCACCTCCCTTCCTCAAGACAGCTAGGAATCTGGTACAAGTTAAACATGGGCAATACTTTAAAGCATATTTGTATATTTATCATATTATACAAGAAAAATCAGACCAAAAAGGAAAAAAAAACACAAGAAAGAAAAAGTGAACAAACAAACAAAAAAGAGGTTAAAATTTGATCCACATTCAGTCTCTATGGTTCTCTCTTTGGATGCAGATGGCATTTTTCAAGGGTAAATGTCTTGATGATTATGTGTCCTTTAGTATTTGCTTGTCTTCTGCAGAATACAAGAGTTTTGCTAGAAGGGATATCCAAGAACTCTAGTTGCATTGTCAGACAGCTGTACCCCTGAGGGTTGGTTCCTTGCTCATAGGAGCTCATAGAGAGCTCACAGGAGTTCTCTGCATCTTCAACTTTGTGTTTTTGCTTTTGGAATTATTTTTGTTTGCAAGCCCTGATGTGATGAGGTGCCAAGAATGATAGCCATTAATATCCTGAATTTGTATGCTGGTAAACTCCATGAATAAATGAGTGAATATATGCCTGAGAAGGCTATAATAAATGAATGAAGAAAAAAGCACTGATATTAAAAAGCTGAAGGTAATCCCTGACCTCAGGAACCTGATATTCTTCTTGGGGATGGGGAAGTGAGGGAGAGACTGCATGTAAAAAGGAGTAATATCCCCAGAAAGATATTTTGGTTTGGAAAGTTACTAGGGTGGTGAAGGAATTCATTGGGGAATAAATGGACACATCATTCCAAGCAGTAGTGACTGTAATGATTTGGATATGATTCTATAACTAAGGAGGGAGGATGATGGGAGCTTGGAGGGGGAGGATATGGAAATGTGCCAGGAAAATAAAATATAGAGCTGGCTGGGAGACAGCAAGGTCCCAGTATAGGAATTCTGGAGATGAAAAGATTAAGTTTTCTATGGCACAGTAACATCAGTAGCTATCTCAAACTCTGATCAGATGGTTTCAGATTTTCTTGAAGCATCAAATTAGTACTTTCCTTCATATATGAGTAGGGCCAGATGATCAAGACTTTGGTCTAGTGTGATGAATTGTAGAGGGTGGAGGGGTCTATCTGACCTTGCTGATAGCAGCATTATTTGGTAGTGTACTTTATGGTGTTCTGGGTTCCCACCTTTCTTTCTATAGTGAGTAATTTTCCACCTCCATCTCTTGCAAAGTTCTTAGTACTTCTGTTCTCTTCTGCAGTGGCTGGAAGAATTATCCTTTAGAAAAGGACACACAAGATTCTGAAAAAGAGTTGTTGAAGCTACTGCTGCTGCTGCTTATTGGTAGTGGTGTTGGTGATATTGGGGTGACTGTGTTGCTGTGTATGTGTTTGTGTGTGTTTAAGGCCAATGGATTTGATTGACTGCTAGGATTTTTATATGTGTTTTCTGTCTTCTCCTTTGTACTTAAATTCCTTTCCATTGGGAGAGAGCTGAATAATGCCAAAAAGTTTTTTTCTCTTCATTTATATCTTTGGTATGTTTCCTATAAATTCCCTTGAAGGTATTCTATATAAAGCACTAGTACCTCTTGATGGGAAAGGAAGATATGGTTTTTGATGGGGGGAATTAAGTGAAATTCCCAGTTTATGGAGCATTCCTCTCTGACATGTTCAGAAATATACCTCTTTACTTTTACTGACTGGAATTGCTCGATCAGTTTTTCATTGTTGATTTGCCTTTTGGTTTTTTGGAGGCCCTCTACTTGCTATTTGGTATTTTTTTTTCATGGTACTGCATTTTGGGGCATGATGCTACTGCTGAGGAAACACAAACTCTTAAAGACCAGGTGGTCATGGAGAATGGCCACCAGGTATGTGGCTGCCCCAGGGCTAGAGACTTCTATCGGCAACCATAAATCTGATGAAACTTGGCTTCATTCCGGGAATCAGGTCAACCATGTTATGAGTCATTGAAATATTGCCAGACTTTGTGACCCCTATTAGTATTTAGAAGGGAGAAAGACCATCAGGAGAAAGATTTGATAGATTCAGGACTTTCCATTGATTTGTATCCTTTTTTTTTTTTAAACTTAGGATGGTGATCAAGTTGTGGGGGGACTCCAAGCTATGCTCCAAAGTAATTGGTTAGGTCCATGGGAATGTTTAAGCCTAGAGAAGACAAGATTAGGGATAAGAGGAGTATCTGGTAGTTGTCTTTAAATATCTGAATGGTTGTCCTGTTTTGTTTGGTATAGCAAGAATAGAAGGAGGGTAGGAGTAATGAAGAATAATTAAAGGAAGGCCCATTTTGACTCCAGATAAGAGACAATTTCCTAACAAAGTTGTCCAAAAGGTGTACGGGCTTGCCTCTGAAAGTAGTGAGTTTCCTATTTTTGGAGGTTGTCGATGAAAGGCTAGATGACCAAGTTACTATGGAAAATGGCCACCAGGCATGTGGCTGTCTCTGGGAAGAAGTGGGAGAAACTGTCTCAGTGCTAAAGGAATCTATATAGCCATAGGTGGGCAGTCAAATATTAATATTTGTCCAGGGAATTCCTATTCTAGCATTATTTGGGCTAGATGTCTAAAATGTGGATCCTGGTTCTATGGATCTTGAATACTCTGTCAGCTGAGAAATTAATACATGCTTCATGGTGACATGGTTTTCGACAAAATTGTTTATTTCTAGAAAATTTGGTAATAGCCATAACATGCTTGGTATATAGACCATCTGGGTTGAAAGTGAAAAAATGGATGCTGCTTGTATAGCTGATCTTTCTTTTGTCTTTGTATTTCCAATACCTATCATAGTGCTTTGTCCATTAGTTACATAAGAAATGCTTGTTGAATTGAATCCAATAGGTGCCTTAGTCCAAATGACTGATCAATATGCAGAAAATGATAGAATGTAAGAAAGGTCTCAAGGTTCTTAAACTGGGACTCTTGAGAACTGTGTTGTATTGTATTGTGTGTTTTTAATATTTTGATGATTGTATTTCCCCCCCTCAATAATATTTTATTATTCTAATTACATGAAAAGGTAGTTTTCAACATTCATTTGTGTGAAATTTCTCCCTCTCTTACCTTTCCATTCCCCAGGACAAGGAAGTACTCTGATATAGGGATAACTGTATTTTAATATAATTTGTGCCAACTCATGCCTTCAATTTACAAATGAGCAAACTGGGACCTGGAGTGATTAAGTGACTTTTATGAGGTCATGCAGAGTTAATAGTAGAGCTAAGCTTTAAAACCAGGGGGTGTTTTGATTCCACAGCCAATTCTTGTCAAGAGACTACACTTTATTTCATAATGTTTATACTGTGAGAAATTTTCTGTCTGTCTGTGGATCAGCCCAAAGTTGTGATTTTAGAAAGTATACCCTACTATTGGGGCAACTATAAGATCATCCTTCAGTGAGATGTGGCTTCCTCTGTGGTATAAGGAATTGCATGGAAGTGCTTATACTAATCCTGGGGACTTACTATTTCTGGGCCATCTCCCCAGGTTGTTTAGCATAAATTATGTCTCTCAAAATTAAAGACAGTCCCCTCAAGCTACACTGCATCTTTTTCAGAGACTTTATCGATCCTGATTGATTTTTAAGAAGTCAGTGAGTCTATTTTCCATAGGTGGCATAATGTTCAAATTTCTTGTTACCTAAGAATCTAAATACAATTCCAAATAGTTTCATTCATTTTATTTTATTTTTTTAAAAAATAATTTTATATTGGCATCTTTTGTTTTTGCAGCACCTAAAATTTTTCCTTTATACCCTTCCTTCCTCTCTTCCAGATCATCCCATTCAATAAATATTTTTTAAGATGAAGAAAAAAATAATTCTCTATCCCCTGTTGATCTGTCCCTTCCCCCACACCAAAAGTATAGTATAAGGAAACATAGAACACATAAGACAATAATGAAAACCAGTCTTATTGAGGGGACATACTTACAATTTGAAAGGCAGCCATAGAGAATGGTAAAAACTGATTTGTTCTTCTGGGGCCCAGGTGGAATTTAGAATAGCGGTGGGGTTCCAGATGGAATCTGGGCATCCCCACCCAGGAAAGTCCAGTGGATTTTTAAAAAATAGGATTTGTTTTTTTCTAGGTTGAGGAGGAACAGGGAGCACTCCTTCATTTTTTGTCATTGTTCAATACTTTTTCAACTGTGTCTGACACTTCATGACTTCTTTGGGATTTTCTTGGTCAAGAAACTAGAGTGCTTTTTGCCATTTCCTTCTCCAGCTCATTTACAAAGGAAACTAAAGCAAAAGGGATTAAGTGACTTCCCTAGAATTGCACAGCTAGTAAATGTCTAAGGTCACATTCATCAGGAAGATGTTTCTTCCTGACTCCAGGCTTTCCCTACCCACTATTCATTCCATCTAGCTGCCCCCTTTTCATAGGCTTCATCAATCTTAATCAATCCTGGGGATTGGTATTGATTCTTGATAGTTGTGGAAGAAGAACAGTGGAATTGGAAGCTAATTGATTTTCAAACTTCCTCCTTCTGGTCACATTCTGACAGAGTGACCCAAGGGATTTCAAATTTCCCCTTTATTTATTGGGATAGAGAGACTATTTGGGTACTTATGACAGTGAAGGTCTTCTCATATCTTATTTTTGGGCCAAACTTAGTGATTTAGTTCATTTAATTTTATTGTTTTATGGTATTTCTTTCTTGACTCTGCTTGCTTCATTTTGCATTAATTCATATAATATTGTCCCTGTTTCTCTGTATTCGTCATATTAATTCTTTTTTAATAGCACAGTAGTATTTCGTTATATTTATGTGATAATTTGTTTCATCTTTCCCTTGGTGATGCACATTGTTTCCTGTTCTCTGCTCTCTCAAAAAATACTCTATAAATGTTTTGGCATATATGGGTGGATTTTTTTAATGATCTCCTTGGCATATACACTTAGCAGTTGGATCTCTGGGTCAAAGGACATGGCCTTTTTTAGGTACTTTACATAATTCCAAGTTGCTTTCCAAGATATTTATACTAATTCACAGATCCACCCACATTGTGCTACTGTACCTATCTTTCCTCAATTCTTCTAACATTGACTATTGCTATCTTTTGTCAATTCAGCCAGTTTGCTGATATGAAGTGAGGCTCCTGGGAGTTAGTCTGGACTTGCTGTCTTTATGTGAACTAAGGGGTTGAATTACATCATGGGATCATAGAACTTGACCTTCTAGCCAAGGCCATCTAGTTGGTCAGCTAGATGGTACAATGGATAGAATATCTGACTTGGAGTCAGGAAAGCCTGAGTTCAAATCCAACTTCGGATATTTATTAGCTTGTGTGATCCTGAGCAAGTCACTTAGCCCTATTTGCCTCAGTTTCCTTATCTGTAAAATGAGTTGGAGAAAAGTCTTTACCAAAAAATCCCAAATGGGTTCATAAAGAGTCAGACACAATGAATAATTCCAAGTCAGCTCATTTTACAGATGAAGAAATTGAGGCCCAGAAGCATAAGGAGACTTACTTTTTCAAGGTTACATGAATTCTCAACATCAGAGTTGGGAAGACCCTTGAACTCCAGAGCCATTCTTCTTTCCATTGTAACATGAATCAGGTCATCTTATCCAAACTGTATCTGGTAAGAATCCCTTCTATGATGTTCGACTAGCTGTCATGTAGTCTTCGCTTGGGGACTTCTAATAAGAAGGAACATCATTAGGTAGCCCATTCTTCTTTGAAGCCCATCTTCTTCTTTGTTAAAAGGATTTTCCTAACATGAATTTCTCTTCTCATCTTCCATCTCTCATTCTTAGTTCTGTCCTTTAGGACTAAGTCTATCTCTCAATTTAAAATTTCTTCTCGGTAATTACCAACACTTTCTCTAATATATATATATATATGTATATATTCTTTTTTTGCAGTATATTGGAAGCTTGGACGTTCCAAGACCAAACAGCAGGGTGGAGATTGTGGCTGCTATGCGAAGGATACGGGTAAGTGTTGTGTCGATCAGAGGTCATGTTGGAGATGTAGAATTGGAGGTATTCTGCTAGTATTGGAGGTTTAACACTTTTGACTTCCCACTTGTCTGTATGTAGATATCATCATTATGTTCTAGGGAAGACAACTTCAGGGACAAATGAATCACTGTCTGTTAGATATGACTAAAATAGAAGTTTACTTTCTGCCATCCACTTCTTGATTCAGTAGCCCAAAGAAAAAGATTAATTGCTTAAGAATTAAGCTACAATTTGTCACTTTAGCTAAGACATTTTTTATATATCCTTTGTAATAGTGGAAGAAATCACACTAGACTTGTTTCATTTCAAGAGATGGGTTCATTCTAACAGCCCTTTTTTCTTTAGGGAGAAACCCTTTTAGGAACCATGATTGATCATGGAATCTAGGCAGGTTTATATTCAGTCTTTCAGAACATTTTGTAACTTGAATGAAAATATATGTGGCAAAAGCTATGAATTTCATTTTTGTAGATCCTACCTTTGAGCTGGTCATTTGACATGAATTAAATGTATGCACAGATATTTAAATTGAGTGTAAAGCAGAATAAGAAGACATAATTCTTAATTTTCAATCCACTTATTTCATGCTGCCTGATAAAAGTCCCTAATTTCACACATACTCCTCTCCTCTCTCCATTTCCAGCCAGTTGTTGGCAGCAAATATTTCACTTCTGCCACCGCCGCTGCCACCCATGTCTGGAACAGATAAATGTGGTACACCACAAATGCACTCAAGATTTTGGGTCCCCCAAGATGTCTCATATCTAAACAGTATATGTACATGTGGGTAAGACTGTACAACAAAAAATCCCCAATGATAAATGTCCTGTCTTCGTTTTGTTGGAGCTTTTTTCCTTCAGGACTTTTTGACAGTTTTGCTTCTTTCCAGTCTATTGTTTCTATTGCTATTTTTGAGCAGGCTCTTACTTCACCATTTTCTTGGTAGTCTCAGGCCTTTTTTTTCCTTGGGACTTATTTGTTTTCAGTGTTTCAGGAAATGTGGAGAGATGTGTTCAGGGTTCCACAAAACATAGACTTAGTGAAATTGCTATTCCTTTCCACTTATTCAAAGAAGCAACATTTTTAGTTGCCAACATGTTACAAGGTTCTTTACAATTCCTAATAGCCTATGGTGCTATTTCCTGACACATTTGACATGGTGCTCTTCTTTCTTCTTGCCATTCACGTCATCAGATGTCAGTGAACTGTTCAATGAAAACTGAATGATTCTATTTCTCCTACCACCCACCTTTTCCTTCTCTTGGAGATCATGACGGTCACATGGAAGTCAAAAGATGTGATATGAGGACACTCTGGAGATATTTCTGCAGAACTTTGGAATCAATTGGATGACATAGGAGATACTGGCACAGGATTGCCCAGCATGCAGTGTCTGCGTCAAAGAAGGCATTGTGATCTTGAGTAAAGCAGAATTGCTATAGCTCAAAGGAAGCATGTGTGCACATTTAGAGCAATCTTCATTCCAAATATTTGCATGGACTATTTGTGCCCAATCTCTGATAGTCTTCCATATTCGTCTGCTCAGCCACAGTCGGACACATTGTACCTTGATCCTAAGATAGTGAGGTAGTTTTAGTCCTCTTCAAGAATGGAGGACAACAACCAATCCACCAACCCTTTCCTTCTAGTGGGTTCTTGGAGCTCCTTTCAATTAGAAATCCAGGCACTTGGGAGAATAAAGCATAATTTATCATTAACAGCAAGAGGGCAAGTATTCCTGTGTTTGTTATAAGAGAGAGTATGAACAAAAGATCTGTGACATAGCGACATATTTCTTTAAGTCATGCTAGCCTTGCATTGGATACTTGGGAGCTTTGTCACCCCCAAACCTGAAAGAGAATGAAAATGGGTAGCATTAATTTTTAAAGATAATTATAAAATTCATGTGTTGCAATGTAGTGATAAGCTTTACTCTGATCAAGCCACGTATTTTAGTCTTTAGTCATTTATTTCCTGGGCTTCTTAGAAGCCCAGACAGGATTTAGAAAATAAGAAAAATAGGTGGGAGAGCAGGGAAGAGAAACAAATAAGCACTTATTAAGCTCCTACTATGTACCAGAAGTGGTATTGAGCATTTCTAAAATATTCTCATTTGAACCTCACAAAAACCTGTGAGGTAGGTGCTATTATTATTCCCATTTTATGGTTGAGGAATTTGAAGCAGACAGAAGTAAAATGACTTGATAAGGGTCACATAGCTTAGTGTCGGAGGCTAGATTTGAAATCAGGTCTTCTTGACTCTAATCCTGGAGATCCATTTACTATGGCATTTGGATAACTTTATTTACCATTGTCCAGGTTCTTTGTGTTAGTAAGATGTCATTAGTGCATTATATCGCCATGCCCAGATGAATTCCTTACTAGTATACTTAAGAGAATTGGCAGATGTAACTGAATCATGATCAATTTTCTTTGAAAGATGCTGGAAAGGGGCAGCTAGGTGGTGTAGTGGATAGAGCACCAGCCCTGAAGTCAGGAGGACCTGAATTCAAATCTGGTCTCAGAGGCTTAGCACTTCGTAGCTGTATGACCCTGGGCAAGTCACTTAACCCCAATTGCCTCAGCAAAAAAAAAAAAAAAAAAAAAAAAAGAAAAGAAAGCTGCTGGAAAACAAGAGAGATGCTAATGGACTAGGACAGTACACATGTCCTCATTTTCTGAAAAGTCTAGAAAAAGATGAATTTTGTAAGTTCTAGATGATGGTATTTCTTTCAGTAGTCTGAGGAGTGCCTGTCTTGATAAGCTCTTAATAAGCTTGGTAAGCTCTCAAAAAGCTTACTGATTAGTTTGATTGATAGCTAAAATTCTATTCCTGAAAAAAACCCAGAACAAATTATTAAAAGGTTTATTTGTGAGCACTTAGAAAGAGAAGCAGTGATCATCTCTCACAAGTCATACTGAACGAATCTGACTTTTTTCCCTCAGAAGAAATGGGAATCAGGCACAGTATAATAGTATGCATAAAGTATATATACAAAGTATACAGTCAGCAAAGCATTAGACTCACTTCCCATGCTGTCTTTGGGAAGAACATGTAAGAACATAAGAATGTGAGATTAAGTGGCTCTCTCTCCTGAAATCCAGGCCAGCTATATTGCCAATTGGTAAATTCTTAATAAGCACTTGCTCTGTGCTGGGTACCATGCTAAGTGCTGAGGACATACATGTGAAAAAGAAAGACATTCCCTGCCTTCAAGGAGATTGCAATCTAATGAGGGAAGCCAATATAAAAAAGGAAGCTGAAAAGGCCTTTTTTCCGGAGCAGTGAGGGAAGGGACCCAGTATAGGAGCATGTTGGAGAAAACCAAAGGAGTGCCGTGAGATGGTTGAGAAATAAAGAGATATTTGATCTTTGAAGGTTTTTTACATGGTTTTGGGAGGAATGTTCTGCTTTCTATCTTCCTTTTGGAGGGATTCCAAGGCAGAGGGATGTAATGAGTGTAAATTCCAAGACTGATATAATCCTGTAGGATTAGGAGGGAGGTTCATTTTAAACATTTTAGACTGGGCAGTTTAAGCTGGCCTGGGCTGACCTTGGGAGCATGGGTTGGTTTGGGAATGCTGGCTTTCCATTCTGAAATCACCTGCTTTCCAAGATCACTTCTATGCACAGTCTCCAGCTGCTCTTTCCTTTTGTGATCTACTCCCAGTGCTTAATGAGCAACTCGAAATCAGAAATAAATTAATTGGCCAAAATGCTGTTTGGTTTGGCTGCTACCATTGATGGCAAAGGCCCCAACTTGGGACTTTTTTTCTTTGCTGATGCCCTGAGCAGCATCACTCACTCCCTAATAGATCCAGGTGACAGCTCTCTCTATTTTCTCATACCAAAGCTTTCAGAGCCTGAGTCAGCTAAAATTAGGATTGCTAAAAACTTGGAAAGTGACCGAATAGCATCAGCTTCACTCTCCATGCTCGGGCTAAATGGATTATTTTCAGTGACTGCAGGCTCAAGGTTACTGAATACCCTGTGAAGTCAGATAAGCTTAATCAGAGAAGTTGAATCTTAGAAGATAATTCTGTGATAACAATCATGCCGCCTGGCATTTGTATAATGATTTATATACTCTTCAAAGCACTTTCATATGTCCTTAATTAAACTTTTTTCTGCAACCTTAAAACAGGGGGTAGGCAGATAAAATTATTCCCAGTTTATAGCTAGGGAAACTGAGTTTTGGAGAGTTTTAAAGACTTGTCAAAGGTCACCTAAGCAGTCAGTGAAAGACTCAGACTGAATTAGTTCTTCTTATTACATATAATATTATGTTTTGCTCTTTGTGACTTGGACTTAGCTGCTTTTTATTGTATACTTGGTATTTTTATCCTTTTCTTCCATTTTACTACTCTCCTACCTTCTCACTTTCTTTTCTATTGTTATCTTTTATGTAGATTATACTAGAAAAAAATATAAGCCTCAAACCCAAACTTTAAATTATTTCATATGGCCTGCAGAATGAAGTCTAAAATCCTTAGCCAAGTGTTCAAGACCCTGCATGAAGCTACTTGTCCAGTCCCATCTCCCACAAACTTTCCATGCTAGCCCTAGCCAAAACTTTCCTCCTTAACCATCCCTAGAACATACCTTTTCTGCTTTCCTTACCTCTGCACCTTTGCCCATGCTGTTTTCCCTACTTGGAATATAGCTTTTAATCTGTTTAAGTGCTTCTCATTCTTCAGAGGAAAACTCAAATTAAGCTTCTGTGAAGCCTTTCCTTACCTCCCTTATTCACAGCAATCTTTCCTTCCTCTACTGTTTTAAAAAATCTCTACTTTTTATTTTGTACTTGACTATTAACACCAAGTAGATTCAGACATTTTCACACACATATTCATGTATATCTTTAGAGCAAAACCGTAAGTTTCTTGCAGAAAATGTGCCCCCACCCCCATAGCACAATTTATTCAGTTGCTTTTCAGTGATGTCTGACTCTTTATGATTCCATTTGGGATTTTCCTAGATACAGATAGATACAGAAAGATACAGAACTGGCTTACCTTTTTTCTCTCCAATTCATTTTACAGATGAGGTGACTGAGGCAAACAGGGTTAAGTGACTTGCCCAGAAACATGTAGCTAGTAAGTGTCTTAGAGGGGATTTGAATTCAGGTCTTCCCAATTTCAAGTATGATATGAACTCTCACCCTAATCTTGTATCTTTTAGTATTCCCTATCTCTTCTTTCATTCCAGTCTTAAATGAAGAGATGGCCCCCTTTCCTCTCCAAGATAAACCCTTCCTTTGCCTTGCTTTGTATTCTTTGCACTTAGCAACAATGCTTGATATAGTAAATGATTAATAAATGCTCATTGTTTGTTGACAGACTGACATTAGTAATACGTTATCCAGGTTGTTGTTGGAGGCCTCTGCTTAACTGGGAGCTTTCCATCTGAGTTCCCCAGATGAGGCTTATAGGATCATGGGTTTCAGAGCTGGAAGGGGAAACTTTGGACTAAATTTGAGGACCTTAAACCTTTTCATAGATGAGGAAAATGAAACTAACAGAAGTTAAATGTTTTCCTCAAGATCATTAAGTAGTAGTAAGTAACTGAAAGGAGGGTTTATATACCCCTGTTTCCTGACTCATAATCAAGGGTTCTCTACCTGTGGTCTATGAATTTTTTTTAAAGAAAGCCAGTTTTAATAATTATATTTCAATATAACTGACTTTCTTTTTAATGCTGTGCATTTTATTTTATGAATTTAAAAACATTGTTTTGATGCAGGATCTATAGGCTTTATCAGATTGTCAGACTAAATACAAAAACTATTTAAGAGTTTCTGCTTGAAATCTAGGGCTCTTTTGTGCTATTTGGCTTCTCATGAGGCATCTTTGGAAAATCTTCTCCCCTCCTGATCTCCCTCCCCCATCTTTATCCCTCCAATGTAATCTTTTTCCTTGGAATTTCTGACTTTTTCCTTTGAGACTTTTTTCCCTGTGACATTTACTTCCTCAAGTGTTGGTCCTTTAAATAGAAATTATTTCTTTCTCAGGTAAGGAATCTTTGAATAAGAATGATTTAGTGAAATATTTGTCTCAGGGGATTGGAAGAGAAATCTAATAGGGCTTCCCAGCCCCCTCTCAGCACAGGTGATTTCTGGCCTGAGTGATTGCTCAGTGGTACACGGCAGACCAGACCATACTTCAGGCTGAGATTCTTTTTCCATCCATGTGCAAGTTTTTCTGGAGAGGGTCTCAGTTCATTTGATGGTAAATTGTAACCATGTTTGTTGACTTTTTTGTTCATGGTCAAATTCCTTCATTATTTTCTTCTTTTCCATTTGTAGAATAAAACAGCATGTTGCCCTCCTATGACCTACCCTGTCAGGGAAACTGAGGAGATTCCTGTCTCTCTGCCAAGCCCTCAATGGTTTCCTGTTTCAGGACTTTGGTGATGAGACCTGGCTTGGGTTCAGGAGGAATTATACTGCTGAGAGAGCCATCTGTGAATAGGGCTGTTTATGGCAGATTCAAGAGGGAGTAATAGTTTACAGTTATGGAGTTATCTCCTGAGTCAGAAGTAAAAAAATGGGGAGATGGGCAAGACATATACTCCTCTTAGGATTCTACTCCTCTAGGTGCTGATTCTTTAGTTGAGGGAGGGTGCTCAGCATGAATCCCCCTACTCCTATGCTCTGAAAATAGAACCTAGAGGAGGAGAGGTCAAAACATCACCCATTCTGGTCCATGCTCTTACTGCTTCATGGATGCCTACATTATTGCAGTACCTGGCTGATTGGAATGGAGAGGGACTTGAGGCAGAGAAACTAATCTATACTCCATTCAGCTGTCAAATTGATATTCCTTTTTTTTACTTTCAAATTCATATTTCCTAACTTTGACTATATGGCCCTATCATTTCCCCATTCATTCAACTTCAGTGACTCTCTATGGCCTCTAGGATCAAATATAAAATCCTGGTTGGCTTCCCAAGTCTTTTATAACCTGTCCCCTTCCCACCTTTACAATTTCCTACATCTTAGTCCCTTCCCTTCACATATTCAGTGATTCAGTGAGACCAGTCTCCTTGCTGTTCCTTACACAAGACAATCTGCCTTGGGCCTGAATTTTCACTGGCTGTCCCTGATGCCTGAAAAATTTTCCCTCTTCACTTCTGTATCTCCTGGCTTCCTTGAGTCCCAGCCCAAATCCCACCTTCTTCAGGAAGCCTTTCCCAGCCTCCTTAGAGCTCCGATAACCTTCATCTTCTTTCCATATCTTCTATATGGCTTGTTTATACGTAGTTTGCATGTTGCCTTCCCCATTTGAATGTGAGTTTCTTGAGGGCAAAGTGCCTGGCACATAATAGGAGATTAATAACTCCTTGGTGAAGTTGGTTGAATGAAAAGGGTTTTGATGGACTGTCCTCTGTAGAATAACAACAAATGTTTTGATAACATAGATTTCTGGCTTTTTAAAAAGTACAGAGACAAATTCCTGTGGTAGAATTGCAAGAACCATCTGGAGGTGGAGCTCACTGACAGAACATGATGTAGCCTCCATGATGGAAGGAAGTATTTTGGAAAGCCAGATGGCACTCAGAAAGAGATTTAAATCCTCATTTATGGATCCTCTGGCTGGGTAAAAGGTGAAACCTTTGCTACCAAGTAAACAGCTTTAGAAGCTGCTCATCAGCATGGGATCAGATTTTCCTATTTACACAGTGACCTATGTCCTCAAATGTGAGTGGAAAGGTAGCCTTCTGGTCCCTTGCAAAAGAATGAAGTTAGCTGGATTCAGGCCCTTATGAGTCCTTTCTTTCTTGGCCACAGTTCTCCTAGAAATTGTGAGTTTTTCTGAAAATGTTTGTCGGAATAGTTGAATGACTTTTCCTGTTTGTGAGTTTTTAGGAACACAATCTTATTGGTTAGTGTGGTTGATATTGACTTTGCAGGCAGGGGTGAGTGGGTCCTGCAGAAGCTTTGCCTGAGTCCTGATAGTCAGCACCCAAAGTCTGTGCACATAGTACAAGCTCTCCAATATCAGATAAAAATTGTACTACTCTATGGAGCACCAGTCTCATGTAGCTCCCTCATTTCCTGTTTCTGTCTCTGCTCCCTCCATGTACCCATCCTTGACTCTCTTCATCTGGTGCTAGTCAATCTAATAATAATAATAATAATAGCAAACAACCAATCAAAAACATTTATTAAAAGCCTTCTGTTTGCTAGGTCTGGAGATTCAAAGATAGAAGTGCCTTCAAAGAGCTTACAGTGTATTGCTTTATATAAAGTTCATTATTATTACTCCCTAATAGATCATTTTTCTCTCCTGTTAGGGGAGATGGGGGATCTTTTTTTGAGCTCCTCTTGGCATTCCACACAGCTGGGAATGTGGTACTTTGCATACAGCTAGCACTTGGTAGATTGAATGGTAGGAGCTCTGGGACTTAATAGCAAGACCACCATTGCTTCCTCTTGGTACAGAGTTGGATTTTATTTCAGTCCCTTCATTTTACATATGAGTAAACCAAGACCCAGAGAAGGGAAATTTCTGGTCTACAATCAAACATAGACAGCAAATGCTGGAATAGGGATGAAAGTTTTTATTCATTTTGATTAAGCCATTATCATTCCTACCTGCATAAGCTCTGACCTGCCTTTCAACTCTGCAGTGTTTTTTAATGATCATTGTAATAATATCTCTGCTAATTTTTGTTCTCACTTTTTACCACATTATCTTTGATTATTCTGTCTCATCTCTCTCTCCAGCTCCCCCAGCTTCCCTAATATCCATCTAATCAGTTACCAAGTCTTGTCAGTTCAATTACTACATGCCTCTCCTGTCTTTTCCTCTCCCTCAAAAAGGCAGTTACCCTCATTGTTTAGGTTCTTACTACTGATTTCTTAGGGTATTATAGCAGCTTCCAATTTGTCACTCTGGCTTTGGTCTCTGCCCACTCCAGTAATTCTTAAACATAGGTATCAAAATAATATTCCTCACTCCTTTATTCAAATATTTCCCCATGGCCTTCAGAATAAGATATAACCATCGTTAACTTAGTATTTAAAGCCATGCACAGTATAGTTCTAATCTTCCTCTCTAGTTATATTCTATGTCTGACTTTTCCATTTGAGGTTTTCTTGACAAAGATACTGCATTTTTTGGAAATGGTTTGCCATTTCCTTCTCTAGTTCATTTGATAGATGAGGAAACTGAGGAAAACAGGGTTAAATGACTTGCCCTGGATCACATACTTAATAAGTATCTAAGACCAGATTTATCTTTCTGATTTCAGTCCAGGAACTCTATCTACTGAATATTGTAGGCTTTGTATATATTTACATTCATTTAATAAACATTTATAAAATGTCTATTATATGCTAAGTATCTATCCTAGTGCTAGGGATATCTGCCTTGTTATCTCTCCTATTATATTGTAAACTCCTGTATTTTGCTTCTTTTTTGTATCCCCAAGACTTAGTGAAGTGCCTGGTACATAGGAGGTGCTTAATAAATGTTTGTTGATCAATTACTCCCCTTCACATACTCTACATTTCAGCCAGACTTAACCATCATCTAGCCATTCCATCTCTTCTTGGTGGTCTGCTTCCCAACTTTACAATATTC
The DNA here is from genome assembly GCA_023553655.1 of Myrmecobius fasciatus. Taxonomy (NCBI): domain Eukaryota; kingdom Metazoa; phylum Chordata; class Mammalia; order Dasyuromorphia; family Myrmecobiidae; genus Myrmecobius; species Myrmecobius fasciatus. The sequence continues at coordinate 335,756 of JAJPUD010002241.1, forward strand.
TCCTTCTTCCTTCCAGAATCCTTAGTTTCCTTCAAGATTCTGCTCAGATGTTATTGTCTTTGTAGCATTTCTCTGACCCAACTCTGACCAAAACCATTTTCTTCATTTCTGTACATTCTTAGAGCACTTTCTTGGCCTTCTATTACTCCTTACCTAGTAATAACCTTATCATTGGGTTGACTCCTCCCCACATGGAAGACAGATGGTTTCTTGTTTGAATTCGAGGTTACCTAGCACATAGTTGAATCAGTCTCTCTGAGGGTAAGTTATATATTTATCCTTTAATATTCTATATGCTTTTTATGTGCAGATGTGGGAGGATCCACAAGAAGGGGAATACTATACCAATGTGAATCAGCAAAGGTTTGCAACTTTAAGATTAAAGGTGTTGATATTTGGCATTTTGTGGTTCAGTGATTTGCCCAGAATTATATAACTAGTAGTCTGCAGCAGGACTAGAATTCTGATCATGCCCTTAACTCTTTCAACTCTGAAACTCCCATCATGGACCATTATTTCCAGTGAGTCCCTGCTATCTTTACCTTATTCTTCTTCAGTCATCACTTGGCTAGCTGAGTCATTACTTTGATTAGCCACCCCCTTACCTTGGAATCATATTAAAATTATTTTTGCCATTGGTCCTGTAACTTTCCAAACCAAGATCACTGTCCCTCACTGCTATCCCTCCTCTATGTGTTCTATTCCTCCTTAGAATGGAAGCTCCTTAAGGGTAAGGACACTTTTAAGTTTTTATTATAAATTCTTTTTCATTCATTTATTTTTTTATTTTATTTTATTTTTTTAATTTTTATTTTATTTGCATAACATATGTGTGGGTAATTCTTCAACAATAACCCTTACATAGCTTTCCGTTACAAATTTTTCCCCCCAACTCCCCACCCCTCCCCTAGATGGCAGGATATCCACTACATGTTAATTATGTTAAAATATTGGCAAATCGAATATATGTATACATATTTCCAAACTTATCATTGTTGTGCAAGAAAAATCTTATCTATACAAACGATATATCAGATAAAGGAAACACAATGTAAGCAAACATCAATCAAGGAGTATGAGAATGTTATGTTGTGGTCCACATTTCGCATCCCTCTCTCTGGGTGTATATGGCTTTCTTCAGTGAACAATTGGAGGTGGTTTGAAACATTTCATTGTTGAAGAGAGCCATGTCCATCAGAATTGATCGTCATATAGTACTGTTGTTGCCGTGTATAATGATCTCCTGGTTCTGCTCATTTCACTCAGCATCAGTTCATGTAAGTCTCTCCAGGCCTCTCTGAAATCATCTTGCTGGTCATTTCTTACAGAACAATAATATTCCATAACATTCATATACCATAATTTATTCAGCCATTCTCCAATTGAAGGGCATCTATTCAATTTCCAGTTTCTAGCCACTACAAAAAGGGCTGCCACAAACATTCTTGCACATGTGGGGCCCTTTCCTTCCTTTATGATTTCTTTGGGATATAAGCCCAATAGAAATGCTGCTGGGTCAAAGGGTATGCACAGTTTGATAACTTTTTGAGCATAGCTCCAAATTGTTCTCCAGAATGGCTGTATCCGTTCACAGCTCCACCAACAATGCATCAGTGTCCCAGCCCTCCCACAACCCCTCCAACATTCATTATTAACTTTTCCTGTCATTTTAGCCAATCTGACAGGTGTGAAGTGGTATCTCAGGGTTGTCTTGATTTGCATTTCTCTGATCAATAGTGATTTGGAGCACCTTTTCATATGACTATAAATAGTTTTAATTTCATCCTCTGAAAATTGTCTGTTCATATCCTTTGACCATTTATTGATTGGAGAATGGCTTGAATTTTTATAAATATGAGACAGTTCTCTATATATTTTTGAGATGAGACCTTTATCAGAACCCTTGAATGTAAAGATGATTTCCCAATTTATTACTTCCCTCCTAATCTTGTCTGCATTGATTTTGTTTGTACAAAAACTTTTTAACTTAATATAGTCAAAGTTATCTACCTGGTTTTCAATTAAAAGTTCCAGTTCTTCTTTGGACATAAATTTATTCCATCTCCACAGGTCTGAGAGGTAAACTATATTATGTTCCTCTAACTTGTTTACAAAATCACTCTTTATATCCAGATCATGAACCCATTTAGATCTTATCTTGTTATGTGGTGTTAGATGTGGGTCAAGCCCTAATTTCTTCCACACTAGTTTCCAGTTTTCCCAGCAGTTTTTGTCAAATAGTGAATACTTATCCCAAAAGCTGGGGTCTTTGGGTTTATCAAAAACCAAATTGCTATAGTTATTGCCTAGTTTGTCTTGTGATTCTATCCTATTCCACTGATCGACTACTCTATTTCTTAGCCAGTACCAAATGGTTTTGATGACCGCTGCTTTATAATATAGTTTTAGATCTGGTACAGCAAGTCCACCATCTTCAGCCTTTTTTTTCATTAATCCCCTTGAAATTCTAGACCTTTTGTTTTTCCAAATGAACTTTGCTACTATTTTTTCTAGATCTGTAAGATAATTTCTTGGGAGTTTGATTGGTATGGCACTAAATAAGTAAATTAGTTTGGGTAGTATTGTCATTTTTATTATATTCACTCGTCCTACCCATGAGCATTTTAAGTTTTTCCAATTGATTAGGTCTGATTTGATTTGTGTGGAAAGTGTTTTGTAATTTAGTTCATATAGTTCCTGACTATCCCTTGGCAGATAAATTCCCAAATATTTTATACTATCAACAGTTATTTTGAATGGAATTTCTTTTTGTATCTCTTGCTGCTGAACTTTATTGGTAATATATAAAAATGCTGATGATTTATGTGGATTTATTTTGTATCCTGCCACTTTGCTAAAGGTGTGAATTGTTTCTAGTAGTTTTTTAGTTGAGTCTCTAGGATTCTCTAAGTATACCATCATGTCATCTGCAAAGAGTGATAATTTGGTTTCTTCACTACCTACTCTGATTCCTTTTATCTCTTTTTCTTCTCTTATTGCTAAAGCTAACATTTCTAATACAATATTAAATAGTAATGGTGACAGTGGGCAGCCTTGTTTCACTCCTGATCTTATTGGGAATGGTTCTAGTTTGACTCCATTACATATGATGCTTGCTGAAGGTTTTAAGTAGATACTACTTATCATTTTAAGGAAAAGCCCATTTATTCCTATACTCTCCAGTGTTTTTAATAGGAATGGGTGTTGGATTTTATCAAAGGCTTTTTCTGCATCTATGGAGATAATCATATGATTTTTATTAATTTGGTTATTAATATAATTGGTTATGCTAATAGTTTTCCTAATATTGAACCAGCCCTGCATTCCTGGTATAAATCCTACTTGGTCATGATGTATTATCCTGGGGATGACTTTCTGTAATCTTGTTGCTAAAATCTTATTTAAAATTTTTGCATCAATATTCATTAGGGAAATGGGTCTATAGTTTTCTTTCTCAGTTTTCTCCCTACCTGGTTTAGCTATCAGCACCATATCTGTGTCATAGAAGGAATTTGGTAGTACACCTTCTTTCCCTATTTTTTCGAATAGTTTATATAGTATTGGGATTAATTGTTCCTTGAATGTTTGGTAAAATTCACATGTAAATCCATCTGGTCCTG
>JAJPUD010002242.1:0-40516 GCA_023553655.1 Myrmecobius fasciatus
TGAGTCATTCACTTGCATTTGTTCAATTCTTATTTTTAAAGTGTTGTTTTCTTCAGTTACCTTTTTAAGCTCCTTTTGTAACTGGCCAATTTGTTCATTGCACTCTTTTTCCACTTCACTAATTTTATTTTTCAATAAATTGGTGTCTTTTCCATATTTCTTTTGTAGGGCATCATATCCTTCTTGCAAGATATTGTATCCTTCTTTCACTGATTTCAGTTTATTTTCCCATTTATCCTCCAGCTGTTTTTTGAGGTTCTTTATGCAATCTTCCAGAAAGGCCTTTTGAAAAAGTGACCAGTGATGGTCTTTAATACCTTCTTCTGGTATTTTGTCTAAAGTAACCTCAGGATCTGGGGTCATCGCTTGATAAAAGCTGTCTATGATGAGAGGTCTCTTTTGCTTCTTCATTTTTTTAGACAGTGTGGATATCTCTTTAAGGTATGGAAAAAAAAAGGCGGCTGAAAAGCTTTGCCCTGGAGCACTTCGGCAAATTAACTTAAGGTGCTGGGCAGGTGGGGGCTAGGACTAAGTCTGAATTACTCCTTAAACAAGGCAAGTCTGCCAGAACACCTGCCCCCAATCAGGGCAGAGTGTCCTGAGTGCCTCACATAAACTCCAGGTGTTTGGAATTTGGAGTTTGGAGTTTGGAATTTCTGCCATGATGAGCTGAGCTGAGTCCCACCCTCACTTCCGGCCTACACAGGAGTCATCTATTTATCTCTCTGTCTGAGTCAGAGTAACCTGATATGAAGTTATCCAGAAAGCAGTGTCCAAATATTTTTGAGTTCATTGACTTGAAGATCAGTTCAGGGCTTATTTTATTGTTGATTTGAGAGAAGATCGGAAGAGAGACACAAAGTCACCTTTTCACTCATCCATCTTGGCTCCACCCCCTCCTCTTATCTCTTTTAATTAGATCTATTTTTGCTTTTACTTGATCTGACATAAGGATTGCTAACCCTGCCTTTCTTTGTTCACCTGAAGCATAAAAGATTCTGCTCCAGCCCTTTACCTTCACTCTGTATCTCTATATTTTAGATGTTTTTCCTGTAAACAACATATTGTAGGATTCTGGCTTTTAATCCAGTCTGCTACCCGCTTCCACTTTATGGGAGAGTTCATCCCATTCACATTCACAGTTAAAATAACTATATCTGTATTTCCTGCCATCTTATTTACCCAGAGTTAGGATTTTCTCTTCCCTTTCCCCTCTCTCCCTTCCCCCCTCCCCAGTACTTTGTTTTTGATGACCACCTCCCACCAATAATCCTCCCCCCTTTAGAGTCCCTCCCTCCCCTTTATACCTTTCCCATATTCCTTCTATTAGTCTATCCCTTTCCTTTCCTCCTTTCCCTCCCACCTTCCCACAAAAAGGGTCAGGCCTTTCTTTGAAGCCAAATGTGTCTGATATACTCTCTTAGAGTCCTATCTAATGAGAGTAAGGTGTATGCAATACTCATAGGCCCTCCCTTCTTTCCCTCAATTATATGAGATCTTCTATGTCTCTTTATGAGATTTTGACTTATTTTACGTCCTTTATTTTTACTTTATTTTGCCTCCTGTCCCTTTTTTTTCTGTATGATATCCCTTTCACTTCTAATTTCTTTTCCATTATTATCAAGGTAAAATCAAATTATGCCCCCATTCTTTAAGGATACCCATAGTAGAAATATAGTTCTCAAGAGTTCTTTCCTTTTTACCTTTTTATGCTTCTCTTGAGTTCTGTATTTGGAGGTCAAATTTTTTGTTCAGATCTGGTCTTTTCATTAGAAATAAGTGAAATTCTCCTGTATCATTGAATGACCATCTTCTTCCCTGGAAGATGATGCTCATTCTAGCTGGATAACTTATTCTTGGCTGTAATCCAAGTTCTTTTGCCTTTCGTAATATCTGATTCCAGGCCCTTCGATCCTTTAATGTGGAACCTGACAGATCTTGTGTAATTCTAATTACATTTCCTCGGTATTTGAACTGTTTCTTTCTAGCTGCTTGCAATATCCTTTCCTTGGTGCAATAGTCCTGAAATTTGGCCACGATATTCCTTGGGGTTTTAATTTTGGGGTCTCTTTCAGGAGGTGATCAGTGAATTCTTTCAATGCCAGTTTTGCCTTCTGATTCTAAAACATCAGGACAATTCTCTTTCATGATTTCCTGGAAGATAACATCAAGGTTCTTTTTTTTTTTTTCATCGTGGCTTTCAGGGAGTCCCATAATCCTTATATTGTCTCTCCTGGATCTGTTTTCCAAGTCAGTTGTTTTTCCTAGGAGATATTTCATATTTTCTTCTATTTTTTCATTGTTTTGTTTTTGCTTGAATGATTCTTGAAGTCTGATTGAGTCATTTACTTCTATTTGTTCAATTTTAATTTTTAAAGTATTATTTCCTTCAGTTATCTTTTTTAGCTCCTTTTGTAACTGGCCAAATGAAGTTTTGGTTCAAAGCATTCTTTTTCCATTTTGCCAATTTTATTTTTCAGTGAATTGTTGTCTTTTTCCAATTCACTATTTTTTCCAGTGAATTGGTGATTTTTTCCAATTCACCAATTTTGTTTTTCAGTGAATTGTTGTCTTTTTCCAATTCACCAGTCTTGTTTTCCAGTTTTTCACATCTCTGTTGCAGGGCATTATATCCTTCTTGTACTGATCTCAATTTATTTCCCCATTCTTCTCCTAGCTCTCTTTTGAGATTCTTTATGCAATCTTCCAGGTAAGCCTTCTGAAAATAGGACCAGCTCATGTCCACCTTTGTGGCTTCATCTGGGATTGTTTTCAGATTCTCAGGATCTGGGGACTGCCCTACTTTCTCTCCGTAAAAGCTGTCTATGGTGAGAGCTCTCTTCTGCTTCTTGCTCATGTTTTTGAGCTGAGGTCTGAGTCACCAGCAGGGAATTCTGCAGCCGTTTCAGTTTGCCCTGGGGCTGTTCGCCGAGTTGACTTCTGGTAAGGGGCTGGTTGGGCTAGATCCACACTAGAACCATGCTTTCAGCTGCTCTCAATCCACTCTTTACCAAAGGCAGATCTGCCAAAGCACCTGTCCACAAGCAGAGCAAAGTGACCCAAGCATCTCCCAGGGACTTCCTGGGTGCCTAAAATCTGCCACTCTGTCCCAACCCCGACTTCCACCCTGGCTGTGCGCTGGTGTCTGATCGTGGCCAGCTGCCAATTGCCTGCATGTTTGAAACTGACTTTCTCCGGAGTTCTTTCAAAGTAGATTTTTGATAGAAGTGAGTTGTAGTCCAAGTGTTTGATGGAGCCCTCACTCCAGAACCAGTTTGGAGGCTCAATTTGTCTGGGTCTGAGGGAAGGTCTCAGGAGCTCACAGAGAACACTGTCTGCAGTTCACCATCTTGGCTCTGCTTCCATTGGTTAAATTACACTTCATCATCCTGAAAAAATCTTCAACTTTCTCTTTTTGAATTTCCTCTGGATTAGCCTGCTAGAAACTTCAAGATCCTCATATTGTATTTAATGTGATGAGCTCACCTTTCTGAAAATATAAAAGAACCGTACATTTTAGCTCTGACTGTCCCACTCAAAGCCTAATTCCCTGTTAAGTTGAACATTCAGTGTAGTTGTATTTACTGACTAGGTCACTCTGCTCTTTATTACACAATCAATTTCAGAGAAATGAGGAGGGAAAAAGTAAAGATTTCACTAATAGAAGAGCAAAGATAAGAAAAATTCACCACCTCAAATATTAGAAAGTAAATAGCCTGACAAAATAATATGTGGTATCCTAAAAAAGCAGAGGGCGGGAAGAGAAGAGAAGAGATACTGAGCTGCTTTATTTTATGATCAAATACTTACATGGTATGTGAAAAATAAACCCTCTGGAACATTTGTTAAAAGGCTTATCTAGCCATTTTAATTATTTGCCTATGTAAGGACAAAATGTGTGATTTACTTAATCCTATAACATTTAAATTAATTGATAAGATGAACAATTTTTTAGTCATAGGTATTAAACTAAATATGAAGTTTTTAGCTGACTGCACAAAATCCTTTTTGTTTTGGAGAGGTAAAGCAAATTGCCTATATTCTTTTGAGTTCACAAAATACAGAATGAGTGAATTGAAAGAGACTTCGGGACTGGATTTTGGGAGTTTATTATCTCCTGCACCCAGAAATGAGCAGGCATTCACTAAATGTTTATAGAATTGAACTACTGAAATGAATTTAATTTAAGTTATATTGATTGAAAGTGGATTAATTGAAAGGAAAATAAACACACATGCATCTTTGCTTTTGAGAACATCCCTAAGAAGGTGGAAGGAGAATTTTGATTTTGATGTTGACCACTCTCCCACCCACTTTGGCCACAATGACCTGTTGAGCTTGAAAAGGCTGAAAGGATTTTAAAATTTCCATCTACCAATCTAAATCCTAGGTACATCACCAAAGCTGATGGCATTTTTTGGATCAGAGGCCAAGAACATGTAAACAATAATTTATCAGGATAAAGAGGAAATTCTTAAGCACTTCATTAATGGGGAAAATAGCTCCAGGTTTATAATCAAAGTCCATCTCATTAGAATTAGCCCATAGTCATAGCCTGACAAGATCTTCTTGTACTGTGATTTGGGGCATCCAACATGGTAACTATCTCTTCTTTCCTCTGCATTAATTTATATTTTTGTTGCCATCTTCAGTGCTAAATTGAAATTGGATTGAATTCCAAGTCCTCCACTAACTGGCCCCATGCTATCTTTCTCACATTATTACTTTCATCTTGAGATACCATGCTCCAAGTCAAACCTGGATATTCTCCCCCCTGAAAATAATTCTACTCTCCCACTCTCCATACCTTTTCTTAGGTTATTTCCTATGCTTTAAATGCCTCCTACCATCTTTTTTTAACTTGTTTTCTATTCATCTAAATCCTTTAAAGCCATATTTTAAGTCACCTTCTCTCTGCAGTATTTCCTACATGTAGTTTATTAATAATCTACATATTTCCCTATTACAAATTAAACTCCATGAACTCTAAGCAAAATTTGCTTTCCTTCAAGGACTGTAAGTGCCTTGTCTTTACAATTTTTTTTCTATTGAAATGTCTCTAGAATGAATGATGAAAAAATTCATGCTGTAGACATTATAAGCATTATTATCACCATTTTGTAATTGGTGAAACTAAAACTGAGAAAATTTGTGGTGATTTCAGAGTTGGATACAAGATGGCACAGTAAAGTCAAGAAGTTGCTTGAGCTCTCCCAATTTCCCTCAAAAACCATATGAAATAAGCCTCTAAACAGACTGATAGAATGAAATTATTCTCTAGATAGACTGTAAAAACTTCAAGTAAAGTGAGTCTCACTGGGGTGAAAAGGGTATTCAGCTCAGCTCAGACAGACATCAACAACTAAGAACCTCAGTCCTGCCTGGCTCAGTAAAGGAACAAATCAGTAGGGTACCTTCCATTTCCAACGAGAAAGGCAAACTCTGGATAACCAGGCTGTTTCCTGAAAAAAAAAACAGGGGAAACTATTCTTTGCAGACATAAGGGACTTCTGTGCTCAAATCCAAGGCTCAGAGATACCCAGGAAGCTTGGGACAATACCACCTTTACCCCAGCTCTACCTTAAAAGTAAAAAAAAAAAAAGAGGAAATACCAAAAGAAAAGGAAAGAAAATGAGCAAGAAACATAAAAGAACCTTGACCAAAGAAAGCTACTTTAATGACAGGGCAAAACAAAATACAAACTCAGATGAGGACAGAATGTCCACAGAAGAAATCTCAAAGAGTGAGATAAATTGGTCTGAAGCCCAAAGTGGCTTCTTGGAAATGCTCATAAAAGACTTCAAAAGACAAATAAGAGAGGAAGAAGAAAACATGAGAAAAGAAATGAAACATGCATGAGAGAGTCAAACAGTTTGGAAAAGGAAGAAAAATAATTGTCTCAAAAAAACAACTACTTAAAAGGTAGAATAAACCAAATAGGAAAAAAAAAAGATAAAAAAGCAAAAAAAAAAAACCCCATATTAAAAACTAGAACAGGGCAATTAGAAGCTAATGACTTTGTGAGACAGCAAGAATTAATCAAACAAACTGAAAAGAATGAAAAAATGGAAGAAAATGTGAAGTACTTCATTGGTAAAACAGCCAATCAGGAAAATAGGTCCAGAACAGACAGTTTGAAAATTATTGGCTTATCTGAAGGCCATGATCAAAAAAAGAGCTAGGATAGCATTCTGCAAGGAGTCATTAAGGAACCCATACCTAACACCACATACCAAGATAAGATCTAAATGGGTTCATGATTTAAACATAAAGAGTGATGTTATAAGCAAATTAGAGTAACATAGGATAGTTTACCTCTCAGACCTGTGGAGAAGGAAGGAATTTGTGTCCAAAGAAGAACTGGAACTCTTAATTGAACACCAGATAGATAATTTTGATTATATTAAGTTAAAAATATTGTACAATCAAAATTAATGCAGACAAGATTAGAAGGGAAGCAATAAATTGGGAAATCATCTTTACAGTTAAGGATTCTGATAAAGGCCTCATTTCTAAAATGTATAGAGAATTATCTCATATTTATAAGAATTCAAGCCACTGTCCATCGATAAATGGTCAAAGGATATGAACAGACAATTTTCAGATGATGAAATTAAAACTATTTCTAGTCCTATGAAAAGGTGATCCAAATCACTATTGATCAGAGAAATGCAAATTAAGACAACTCTGAGATACCACTACACACCTGTCAGATTGGCTAAGATTACAGGAAAAGATAATGACGAATGTTGGAGGGGATGTGGGAAAACTGGGACACTAATACATTGTTGGTGGAGCTGTGAATGGATCCAACCATTCTGGAGACCAATTTGGAACTATGCTCAAAAAGTTATCAAACTGTGGATACCCTTTGACCCAGCAGTGTTTCTATTGGGACTATATCCCAAAGAGATCTTAAAGGAAGGAAAGGGACCCACATGTGCAAAAATGTTTGTGGCAGCCCTTTTCGTAGTGACTAGAAACTGGAAACTGAATGGATGCCCATCAATTGGAGAATGGCTGAATAAATTATGGTATATGAATGTCATGGAATATTATTGTTCTGTAAGAAACAACCAGCAGGTTGATTTCAGAGAGGCCTGGAGAGACTTGCATGAATTGATGCTGAGAGAAATGAGCAGAATTAGATCATTATATATGGCAACAGACTATATGATGATCAATTCTGAAGGATGTGGCTCTCTTCAACAATGAGATGTTTCAAACCAGCTCCAATTGTTCAGTGATGAAGAAAGCCATATACACCCAGAGAGAGGAATCTGAATGCGGACCACAACATAACATAGCATTTTCATGCTCTCTATTGATGTTTGCTTGCATTATGTTTCCCTTCTCAGATTTTTTTTCTTGTAGATCCGATTTTTCTTGTGCAACAAGATAACTATATAAGTATGTATACACATTTGATTTATCAAATATTTTGACATGGTTAACATGTATTGGACTTCCTGCCATCTACAGGAGGGGTTGGGGGGAGAGGCGAAAATTTGTAACAGGAAGTTTTGCAAGGGTCAATGTTGAAAAATTATCCATGCCTATGTTTTGCAAATAAAAAGCTTTTTTAAAAAATAAGTGATTAAGGAAAACTGCCCCAATATTCTAGAAACAGGGGGGAAATACTGATTGAAGGAATCCATCCATTATCTCTGCAAAGAGATTCCACAAGGAAAACACCAAGGAACATTGTTGCAAAATTCCAAAACTATAATCTCAAGGAAAAAATACTGCAATCTGCCAGACAAAAATAATTCAAATATCAATTACCCAGGATCTGGCAGCTTCTACAATAAAGAATCAAAGGGCCTAGAATTACATATTCCAGAAGAATTGGAGTTACAAACAAGAATTAACTACACAGAGAGACTGAGCATCATCTTTCAGGATAGGAGATGGAGCTTCAATGAACTAAGAGACTTTCAATCATTTCTATTGAAAAAAAAAAAACAAAAAAAAACAAAAAATTTACTACCACAACACAACACACAAGAGAGATATAGAAAGGAAAAAGGGCAGGGGGGAAAAAAAAAATATATATATATATATATATATGGGGAGAAATATATATATATATGCATATGTATATATACATATTTAAAAATTAAAATGGTTTACATCTCTAGATAGAAAAATAATAATTTAATGTACAAACACAGGACTCAAGAGAAACATAGAAAGTAAACAGGAGAAAATATATATTTAAAGGTTAAATGGTTTACATCTCTAGATAAGAAAACAGTATCTGTAACTCTTAAGAACTGTATCTGGCACTGGGATAGATAAGGAGGGCATCACATGAACTGAGAGTGTTGTTGTGAATGGACTCTTATGTGATGACATCAAAGAAAAAGACATTAAGGGGTGGGAAAAGATCTATACCAGAAAAAGTGGAAAGGGAAAATATAATGGGACAATTAGTTCACACAAAGAGGCTCAAAAGACCTATTGCAATGGAGGGGAAAATAGAGGAGGATTAATACTATGTAAAGTTTTATCTCATCAGTTTTGGCCCTGAGAGGGAATAAGTTAATAATTTATTTGGGTATAGAAATTTATCTAATTCTACAAAAAAAAATAGGAGAAGAAAGAGGAAAAGTGAGGGATAGGTTAGAAACCAGAGCAGAAATACTAGGGAGAAAAAAAAGGTAAGAGACTAAGAGAAGGTTGATAAAAGATAAAGTAGTGGGTGGAATGGGTTAAAAAAAACATTATTAAGAGAAGGAGGGAGGGGTGATAGAAGATTTTAAAAAATACCTTTAAGAAAGATGGTGAAAAGAGAGAACAAAAGTTTCAGGAAGAAACTAGGATGGAGGGAAATACAGAACTGGTAACCATAACTGTTAAAGTGAATGGGGTGAACTCCCCTATAAATCTGAAGCAAATAGCTGAGTGGATTAAAAAACAGAATCCTACAATATGCTGTTTACAAAAAACACATTTGACACAGAGAGAAACATACAGAGTAAAAGTAAAAAGCTGGAAACAGAATTTATTATGCTTCAGCTGAAGTAAAAAAAAACAAGCATAGCAACTCTGATCTCAAATAAAGCAAAGATAAAAACAGATTTATTGAAAGAAATAAGTAGGAAAGGTACTTCTTGCTAAGGGCACAGTAAATAATGAAGTAGTAATGATACTAAATGTGTATGCACCAAACAGTGGAGCAGGCAAATTCCTAGAAAAGATTTTAATCCACTTTTTGGAAGGAATAGACAGCAAAAAGCTCAACTTTCCCCTCTCAGTATCAGACAAATCTAACCACAAAATAATTAAGAAAGAACTTACGGAAGTTTATATGATCCTAGAAAACCTAATATTAAAAGCCTCTGAAGAAAATTGACTAGGGACAGGAAGGAATACACTTTTTTCTCGGCAGTACATGGCACCTACACAAAAGTTGAGCATCTATTAGGACATAAAAACCTCACAATCAAATACAAAAAGGCAGAAGTAGTAAATGCTTCCTTTTTAGAACACAATGCAATGAGAAATACATTCAATAAAGAGTCAGAGAAAGACTAAAAACCAATTGCAAATTAAATAATCAATACTAAAGAATGAGCAGGTCAAACAATGAATCACAGAAACAATCCATTATTTTGTCTAAGAAAATGACAATAAAAAGACAATACACCAAAACTTATGGAATGCAGACAAGAGAGTTCTCAGTTCTTTAGAGTTCTTATATCTCTAAATACCTATATGAATAAAAGAGATAAAGAGCAGGTCAATGAATTAGTCATGTAACTAAAAAAGCTTTAAAAAATTAAAATCCCCAACTAAATACCAAATTAGAAATTCTGAAACTCAATGGAGAATTTAATAAAATAGAAACTAAGAAAACTATTGAACTAATAAACAAAACAGTTCATTTTATGAAAAAAAAACAAACAAAATAGATAAACATTTGGTTAATTTGATCAGAAAAAAGGAAAAAAACCAAATCAGCAGCATTAAAAATTAAAGAGGTGAACTCACCATCAATGAATAAAAAATTGAATCAATAATTAGGAGCTATTCTGCCCAACTCTTTGGCAGCAAGTTTTACAATCTAACTAAATGGATGAATATTTATAAAAATATAAATTGCCTAGGTTAACACAAGAAGAAATAAAATACTTAAATTGTCCCATTTTAGAAAAAAATTAAATAAGTCACTAATGAACACCCTAAGAAAAACCTCTCCAGGGCAAAATGGATTCATAAGTAAATTCTACCAAACATTTAAAGATCAAATAATTCCAGTACTATATAAACTACTTGGAAAAATATGTAAAGAAGGAGTACTCCCAAATTCCTTCTATGACACAAGTCTTGCAATGATACTTAAACCAGGAAGGGCCAAAACAGAGTAAAAAAATTACAGACCAATCTCCCTAATGAATATTGAGGCAAAATTTTTTAATAAAACATTACAAAGACATTACAGCAATTTATCAGCAGGAATACACTATGACCAAGTAGGCTTTATACCAGGAATACATGGCTAGTTCAATATCAGAAAAACAATTACCATAATTGACCAATAAGATTAGGGATAAAACAAGGATGACCATTATCACCATTATTATTCAACATTATACTAGAAATATTGGCTTTAGCAATAAGAAAAGAAAAGGAAATTAAAGGAATTAGAATAGGCAATTTTTGCAGATGATATGATGATATACATAGAGAATCCAAGAAAATCACCCAAAAACCTACTGGAAACTATTCCCAGCTTTATTAAAGTTGCAGGATATGAAATAAATGCACACAAATTATCAGAATTTCTGTACATTACTGACAAAGCCCATCAACAGAGATGGAAAGAGAAATTCCATTTAAAATTACTTTAGACAAAATAAAATACTTGGAAGGGTCTACCTGCCAAGAAAAACCCAAGAACTATATGAACACAATTACAAAACACTTATTACACAAATAAAATCAGATCTAAACAATTGGAAAAATATCAACTGTTCATAGTTAGGCCAAGCTAACATAGTAAAAATTATAAGTATGCCTAAATTGGTCTATTTGTTCAGTGTCATACCAATCAAACTGCCAAAACATTATTTTATAAAACTAGAAAAAATAATAACAAAAGTCACCTGGAAGTACAAAAGGTAAAGAATATAAAGGAAATTAATAAAAAAAAATACAGTTTGGTGGCTTAGCAGGACCAAATCTAAAACTACATTATAAAGCAGCAAAACCATTTGGTAGTAGCTAAGAAATAAAGTGGTGGATCAATGGAATAGATCAGATACAATGACACAATATTTAAGGTTCATACTAAGCTAGTATTTGATAAACTCTCTAATTCCAGCTTCTGGAATAAGAACTTAATATCTGACAAAAATTATTAGAAAAGCTGCAAAAGAATATGTCAGAAACTCAGTATAGATCTATATCTCACATCCCTTACCAAAATAAGGTCAAAATGGATACATGATTTAGACATAAAAGATGATACCATAAACAAATTAGGAGGAAAAAGGCATAATGTACCCATCACATCTTTGGAGAAGGGAAGAATTTATGGCCAAAGAACCAGAGACATAATGAAAGGTAAAATGGACAACTGTGATTATATTAAATTAATAACTTTTTGCACAATCGAAACAAACAAAAACAAGATTAAAAGGGAAGTACAAGATTAAACCATGCATACCCTTTGTTCCAGCAGTGCCATTTCTGGGTCTGTATCCCAAGGAAATCTTTTTTTTTATCCCAAGGAAATTTTAAAGAAGGGAAAAGCACCCACATGTGCAAAAATGTTTATAGCACCTCCTTTTTTTGTGATAGCAAAGAATTGGAAAAAGAGTCGATGCCCATCAATTGGGGAATGGCTGAACAAGCTGTGATACATAAAGGTAATGGAATGTTATTGTTCTAAAAGAAATGATGAACAAGCTGATTTTAGAAACATTTACATGAATTGATGCTGAGTGAAACAAGCAGAACCAGAAATATATTATACACAATAACAGCAAGAATGTGTGATGATCAACTATGAAAGGCTTAGTTCAGTAGATTGAAAATGCCATCTGCATCCAGAAAAAGATCTAAGGAGACTGAATGTAAATCAACATATGCTATATTCACTTCTTTTTTCTGTTTTTTTATCTCTGCCATGATTTCTGCCTTTTGCTCTGATTTTTCTTTCCCAATATGATTTATAAAGCAATGTGTATTGAAAAGAAATAAAGAAATAAACAGCATAATTTAAAAAAAAAATAAGAAAAATTTTGGCGAACCCATAGACACACTTAGTGAGGATTTTGATTGCTTAATTCCTTCATGGAAAAAACAAAACTCCTTTCTTTGGTCAGCACTGAAAGTCCTTTAAAATATGATTGCAAATGAGTGAAACGAGCAGAACCAGGAGATCATTATTCACGGCAACAACAATACTATGTGAGGATCAGTTCTAATGGACATGACTCTCTTCAACAATGAAATGCTTCAAACCAGTTCCAATTGTTCGGTGAATAGAGCCATATACACCCAGAGAGAGGAATGTGAAATGTGGACCACAACATAACATTTTCATGTTCTCTATTGAGGTTTGCTTGCATTGTATTTCCTTTATCGGATTATTCTTTCTTGTAGATACGATTTCTCCTGCACAAAAAATGATGCAATAACTATACATATATTCAATTTTTTAAGTATTCTAACATAATTATCATGTAGTGGATATCCTGCCATCTAGGGGAGGGGTAGGGAGTAGGGGGGAAAAATTTGTAACAGAAAGCTTTGTAAGGGTTAATGTTTAGGAATTACCCATACATATGTTTTGCAAATAAAAAGTATTAATAAATAAAAAAATATGATTGCAAAGTACTTAGTTCTAAGTATCCTACTCCAAAATTATTTTACATTTATTTGATATGTACTTTGTGTTTACTTGTGTATAAACATATTGCTTTCTCCCCAATAGAAAATAAATTCCATGTGGCCAAGCACTGGGTTTTATTTTTATTTTTGGTCTTTGTTATCTCCAACACCCAGAAATGAGTAGGCATTCAGTAAATATTTATTGAATTGAACTATTGAAATAAGCTTAATTTAAGGGATGTTAAGTAAGCATTAATATTAATGAGTACAGTAAACTACACAAGACAAATATTAAATAATTAGATGAGAAAATAGTTTGAAATCTCATAAAGTCATATATGTTTCCATAATAAATAAGGGGCAAGAAACATAAAGTCTATAGGAACTCAGAGAAGGGGGAGGGAGGGAAATCACTGCTCTAGAAGTATTTCGAAAAGGTCTTCAAAGTAGAAGAGAAGATTTGGGCCAAGTCATTAAGCATAGCTAATTTAGATATGCTTGGAGAAAGGAGGAAAAGTTGAGAAATGGGAAGAGTAAAGGAGAAGAAAGAGCATGCACATAACCTCTCTGAGAGACACTGAGCAAAATATTCTGACCATCAGTAAATCAAAAGGCATGTTATTAAGGGGTTATTGTATTCTAGTCATTCTCTAAGGTACTGAATTTATAAGTACAAGAATTTAATAAATCCTTTGTTCAATGAGACAAATTGTGTTGTTCAGTCATTTTTCAGGCCTGTAAGTCTTTTTGGGACCCATTTGGAGGATTTCTCTGGCAAAGATACTGAATGTTTTACCATTTCCTTCCCCAGACCATTTTACATAGGAAGAACTGAGGCAAACAGTTCAGTGACTTGCCCAGTGTCACATACTTAGTAAGTATCAGAGATCAGATCTGAACTCAGGTAAATGAGGCCTTATTTCAAGCCCAGCACTTTGCCAGTGTGCAATCTAGCTGCCCAATACAATGCATACACACAAAGTAGTCAATTATTAGCTAGGGAGGAAGAGTCATTGATGGAGTAGTGAGAAATGAGGTTAAAAAGGTTTATGGAAACAGACTATAAAAATCTCAGAGATTAGGCTAAGGAGTCTAGATTTATTAAAAAAAAATAAACATCAGCTTCAAAATTAATTTTTTATTTAACTTCTTGTAATTTCTTTTGCACATTGGTAAAATATATATGCTCCCTTAGGAATACCGTCATTAAATATACAATACACACCCATATCCAAAAGAAAGAACATTTGGGAAGTGTGGAGAATCCCCACAGTGTATAAATGAAACACTTGTTCATTTCATATCACGCTAGTTGAAGAAAATCCGGACACAATCCACTAGTGGGCAAAATTGGACAACAAGGTGTTTGTTTTTGATTTTCACTCCTTTGTGAATCAAAAATAAAGTCAGGTTTTCACTACAAAATGAAGTTAGACAGGACTGAGAAATATAAAATACTTTCCTAATATTAGGAGCAAATTCTGATAATTCATAATGCAAAGAATATTCTTTAGGCTTGAATTACATTTTTAAAAAAACACCTATGTATTCAGTTGATCATTGGACAATTGCCCTACCTGTTCATAGTCCCTTTGTTTCTATGAAACAAAGACTATGGAAATAGAAATTAGTATTTGCTGATAATTCTCTCTGTCCTTCTCTGTCTCTCTGTCTCTGTCTGCTTCTTTCTATCTCCACATATGTGTGTATACAATATATATAGGTATGTCTATGTGTGTATATACATTTACATGTATGTGTTTCTAACATCTTCATATGGTTATTTTGTACCTGAAATATTTGAGAATAGTTGGGATTTTGTTTAAATTTTTAGGTTTAGTTTTAGTTTAGGTTAGTGGGTTTTTTTGTTTTGTTTTAATAATCTTAGCACAATGCTCTCTTTTCATATCTATCTGTGTATTTTAAAATGATAGGGGATTTTTGTAATTATTTCCTTCATGTTCTTAAATCAAGGCATACATTGTTCTTATTCTATTCAATTTATTTTGCATTAAATACATGTATACACACATGTTTTTCATATTTCACATTTTTTATTTCATAGAATAATTGTATTCTATGATATTCATATTTTAGATAGTTTTTGTTCCAGACTTCTAATTTAATCAGTGTGAATTCCCACTTTGGAATTCATTTAGATTTTTGTATATTGGGTTTTTTTCCCTTAAAATTTAGTCTACTCATATCCTTTAAGCATTCATCAGTTGTGATTAGAAGGAACCAACCTCAATTTCTACCTTATACACTGCTTATGTGACTCTGGGAAAGTCACTTAACTTTAGCTATAGCACCTACCTCATAAGGTGATTGTGAAGATCAAATGAGATAATGTATGAGCAAGGCATAGTAGCTTTAAAATAACATATAAATGCTAGTTATTATTGTTGCATTTATTTTGGGCACTATGAAAAGGTTCCAAAAACATTATTTTTTCTTAAAGGAATTTGTGATCTAATCAGGATAATAGAATGCAGATATATTTCACATTCACAATAAGTGAGAATGGAAAGAAAACTGTATTGGGAAACAGGAGATTTACATTAAGAGCTCAACTCTGAGAGGCAAAACTAGGAATTCTTACATTTTGTTCAAATTTAGTTGAAAGAGGAGCAAAAGTGGATAATGCATCCTAGCTGCGATTATGCCAAGAGAAGAAGGTTGTCTCCAGTAGAAGTTATCCTGCATCCTTATGGTTCAACTAAAGGTCTTCAGCTATGCAACCATCAAAAAGTTGAAGGACACAGTGATGTGATATAGTAGGGTTTAAAATAGGGACCCCATCTTGAGAGAACTATTGTGCTATCAGCCTTGGTATGTACAGATAGATAGGCTAAAGGACTGGTTCAATGAAGAACTATACCCCCCCCCAAAAAAAAAGAAAAGAAAAAAATCTACTCTTCAGTGGCAAAGTACCACTTATGTTTTTTTCAACTCCGATAGCAACCATGTGGTTATGCTATGACAGCACAGGATAAAAAATTAGCTGGCACAATAGATAAGAATGTTAAAGATGGAATAAAGAATATCTGAGTTCAGAAATGGCTACAGATAGTAGCTATGTGATATTGGAGAAGTCTCTTAACTTCTGCCAGTCTCTAATTTCTCAATTGGAAAATAGAGCTAATAGCGTCTGCCTTCCAAAGTTGTTGTGAGAATAAAATGTTTATTTAAAAAATTTAAACCTTACAATACTATATAAATGTTTATTATTGTTATCATTTATTCATTTTTCATTCAAATAGCCAAAAAGAAAATTATAAACATCAGAAATTTATATGAAGATACTTGTCCAAAAGAATAACTATTGTATCATAATTAAATTGTCATTGTAGAGAAAATGTATGAAAATTGATTTTTATCATTTTAATTTTTAAAATTCTTAGGCTTTGTGAGCACCACTTAAATTTTCTATGCCCCAGTTTCCTCCTCTATAAAATGAAAGGTTAGCAGGACAAACTTGATAATTTTTTTTTGTTTGGTTGGTTGGGTTTTTTTGGGGTTTTCTTTGTTTTTTTTTTTTGCTTTTTGCTGAGGCAATTGAGGTTAAGTGACTTGCCCTGGGTCACACAGCTAGGGAATGTTAAGTGTCTGAGACCAGATTTGAACTCAGGTTCTCCTGACTTCAAGGTTGATGCTCTATCCACTGTGCCACCTAATTGCCCCTTAAGGATTCATTTTTTTTTTTTTTTGCTTTTTGCTGAGGCAATTGAGGTTAAGTGACTTGACCAGGCTCACAGAGGCTAGGGAATGTTAAGTGTGTGAGACCAGATTTGAACTCAGGTCCTCCTGACTTCAGGGCTGGTGCTCTATCCACTGCACCACATAGCTGCCCCAACCTTGATAGTTTTTAAGATTCCTCCCAATCCTAATATTTTATTAAATAAATCCACACCTTAGAAAATCTAAACCAACATGCATTTTTCCCTGATTTTAAAGTAGCTATAAAAACACAAAATGTTCATTTGTAATAAATATAAAAATTTAATTTCCTCATAAAATATTTCATTAGTCATAATTAACAAAAATTTCATGTATATAAGCAGTTTTGATAGATACCTCAGTAAAAGATAGATCTAACTACAAAAAATAAAATTTCATAGCTGGGATACCAGCAATGGTTTAATATGCTACAATACAGATTGCCAAAAATAAGATGCTCAATAGGAGAAGATAAAACAAGCAATTGAAGAATACCTCAGAAATAGACAATATCAGGAAATTTTAGTGTATCAAGGAAATTGTCAAACAGTTGATTTATTAGTGGGCATAAATATCTATCCTATAAAGTAGAATTACCACTGAATCAGTGAAACAGATAATTCTAATGAATAGTGAAATGTTTTCTGTTTTACAGATATCTAATATTCTCATCTTATGCTAATGATTAACTCTTGCCTTGCTTGAAATTTTATACATTGTTTTTAATTTCATTAACTTGATTGCAAGTTCCTCCTACTATTTCATATTTCAGGATATAAAAATTAGTGAACTCTTAATCATCATTAAATTATGAAAACAATTTTATTGGCATTTGAATAAGATGACAAATGTTTGGTCTTCCTACCTGAGAAAAGTTGGGTAGAAAAAATTTTCCAAAACAACCCATTAGAACTGTCAAGGCTAAAGATTTCATAATGTAATGGGCAATTAGCACTTTAGATAGATAGATTTGTGGAAAATGTAAGCTCACTGAAGACAAGGATACTTCAGTTTTATCTATGTCCCCAGAATCTAGTTGTGCATGGCACATAATAGACCCTTGATAGGTGCTTGTTGAATTGAATTAAATGGAAAGACATGGATAGCAATTACACAAAATGAGAAAATATGAGGGGGAAGTAACTTCAACCACCGGAGGGCATCTTCAAACCAATGAGGTCACAGATCCAGAGAAAAGCTATTATGGTAAATGTGTTTTCTAATACATTAATTTAATTGTAGGGTGATAGCCCATAGGGACTGAGATTCTGAGTCAAACCAGTATTCATTCATAGGATTACATGGAAAATAATGCCAAGCAAGATTTGGTCGCAGAGGAATGGGAATGCCAGAGTTCCAAAACAAGATACTATTTACAGGGAAGCTGTGATTTCAGTGAATTGGTCAGAAGATAAAAGTATAGTTACTAGAACCAAAGCAGACCAATACCAACAGCAAAATTATTTATGTTGAGCCATACATTAAGTACAAGAACAGAGCTAAAAAAAAAAACCAAACAAAAACAAAAACAAAACTCCATGTTTCTGGAAATAGGAGGCTAAAGGAAATATGATTCACTCTTGTTAGTAAATTATTTTTCTGTTTAGCAGTAATCCCTGAATATGTACAAAGTTGTGGTTTTGTCCAATAATTATCTTTTAACTCAATATGTCATCAAGTTGTGGATTTATGTTCCTTGGTAGTTTTATGAAGATGACATTCACTTACAAAGAAATGTCAGCTATCACTGAAAGAAACCAAAAGCCTTATGATTGCTGAATGCTAATCTGATTATAATATAGTGAAATGTTTAGTCTCAGATTATTACTTCATATTCAAACTGAAATTAAATCACAGACATAATGAGTATTTGAATGACTATGTTTTTTAGAAAGAAGAAAGTTAATAAGACAGATGATATGCCAAAACTAAAGCTATTGCTTTTTGAATGTAAAATTTTAAATGTAAAAGAAGACTCAATATAAAATTTTCAAAAATTCCATATGGGAAATATTTGCTATTCAGAAATACAGTTCTTGGTTCTGACTCTCATAGAGCTTGCAATATAGTAGAGAAGGTAAAACATTTGAACACAGAACTATAATATAAAACAGTATCATGCATGTATGTGTTAGAGCACAAGGATATTTAATATAAAAAGAAGGAAAAATAATTCTAAATTTCTAATTCTAGTAAGGCAGGGGTTGTATCAACAAAGACTTCATTAAAATGCCATTTGAGTTTGATTTAGAAAAAATGATAGGACTTAAATAGTAAGTGAAGGAGTTATGGGCACAGCAGGTATAAGAAATAGTTTTTTCATAAGGAATGGCTTTGGCAAAGGCACACAGAGAAGAAATCAAAATATTTGGAACTAATAGTCTGCAAGAATATATACTAAAAGGGCTAGTTAAAAAGAGAATTGAAAATATAGGTAAAATCATAGTAGAGGAAAATGTTGAGGTTAACAAATTAGAAAATTATCAGTAAAATAAATGTTCCAGGGTCCCACCTCAAAAGAGACATTTGATTTTCAGTCCTGCTATAAGTGCTTATATTTTGCATACTCAATCAGAGTTTAGAGTCTATTTAAGTGTTGTCTCAAAATTATAAGAGCATAGAGGCAGGAAAATATGGAACTAATGCAGGGAATGCCAAATGGCATAACTTGGCTAAAGTTTAGGGTATTTAGAGGATATTCTTGGGAATAAAATTAATGAAAGTGAAAGGCCTTGAATATCAGTCCTTATAAGAATTTATAGCTATTCTATAAGAGTATGCAATAAGATTATTCTGACACCTAGATGTAGAATGAACCAGACAGAGGTGAAACTGAAGGAAACAAACAGCAAGTAGCAATCTCTCGATTTGATGAACCTCAATGTTTGAGGAATGATGCAATGGAAAAAGCACTGGCCTTGGAAGCAAAGATTCATATCTTTGTTCTGCTACTACCCATGTGACTTTGGGCCTCAGTATCCTTATCTGTAAAACTACAGAGACCAGATATCTTCAAAGGTGACCTCCATCTCTAAAGTTTTTGATCTTAAGAATAAAGGATTTGGTTTTTGCCTTTTTTTTACTTTTTTCCGGATTTAATTATTATTTTTCATATATGTTTTTCTCTTGTGTTTGGATAATTTTAGAATAACTGAATTTTCCTCAAAATCAGAATCCCGATAGTTTCTCTCAGAATAAAGTTAATGAAGAAAGCAATGAAAGAATGCTGATATAGGATGATGCAGCTCTGAAACAGAGATGAATCTCTGTGGTTGAAAAGAAGAGAGTTATGGGAGATATGGAAAAGATGTAATTGTTAAATACTGTCAACTGAATAGATGTGGAAGGAAAGGACTCAATTATGACTCAAGTTTTTATCAGAGTGATAGAATCAAGAATAATATCATTATTAAAAGGCAGTAAGTCAAGCAATTTTGTAGGAGTAGACTTATAAGAATAAATATTTCAAGTTTTGATCCATTTAGTTGAGGTTCTAGTAAATTTACTTGACCAGGAGGTGAAAAAAATTGGCCTAGATCTTATACTACATAATAGTACTGGAAATAGAGATTTGAAAGTTATTACATAAAGAGCAGAGCTGAAGCTATAAGAGTATATTAGATCATTGAGAGAGAAAAGAATACAAATGAAAACAGAACATTGAGTTACTTTGATCCAAGTTAATTTTTATAGGAAGAGGACATTTCCTCTGGAAAAATAAAACTTGCCACCAAGAAATCTTTAAAAAAGGTAGTTATTTGCAACTTCATCTATTTTCTTTATCCCCGGTAGAATTCTAATTTAATGAACTCTTCTAAGTACCAATTATAAATCACACTGGAAAGATTGAATCCCTTGACACGTTAGTGGAACACATTTTTTCTCAATTTGGGGAATTATTTTGTTTCATCTGCAAAATACTTATGTTCTTTTATTTTGGTAATAGGACCTTTAGTGTCAGAGTTTTCTCAGTAAGAGACAAATACAATTAAATGCATAATCTGTCAGACAGAAAAACTGAAATCTATCTTATCACTTAGAATTTAAGCAGCATGTATTAGTGCGTTGGAACCAAGACTGATTCCAGTTCCAGTATAATTCTTTCATTGGGAAATAAATTGTCTTCTGGTGAAAATTTTATTGCTATGTGCAATACTCTGCTAAGCATAGTGAGTGATAAAAACTTGAATAAGATATGGTTTCTTACCTCATAAAGTTTACAATCCAGTGATAAGATAAGCTAAATACATAACTCCAATTGTACCAGGATGTGCCTTAGGAGAGGTTCAAATAATTCCAATGGGGTTCAAAAAAGGAATAAATTTACAGGGTTATTATAGCAAATGCAAAGGCATCTGAGCTTGGCCTTGAAGATTGGTTGTGATTTTGACATATCAGGGGGAAGTTCCAGATGGAAGAAATTATATAAGCAAAGATATAAAGGGAAGAAAGCTCAGGATATATCTAGAGAAGTCAAATCCATTTGGACTGAAGAATAGGTTCTGTGTTGTGATATGGTAGGATATAAGGATAGAAAAAGAGAGCTAACTCAAAAGAAAGGAGAGGCTTTAAATACTGGATTAGGAAGTCTCCATTTAATATGGGAAACAATGGAGAGCCATTGATGGTTTTTGCATAGTTACGTGGTTGTTAAGAGCTACAGTTTAGAAAGACATATCAGATTGTCAAATGAATTAATGGAGTAGATCCTAAAGGTAGATTCCACCAATGTGATTACAGAAATATCAGGAATGAATCAATGTATTTCTGAACTAGGAATATAGTACTGGAAATAAAAAGAAGGGAGAGTATTTGTGAGACACAAATATGGTACAATTAAAGAGACTTTCCAAATGATTGAAGTTGAGAAGTAACATATTACAAAAGAATGCAGAGTCCTTGAGGACAGGGACAATTCTATTTTTGTCTTTGCATCTCCAATAATTACCATAGTACTTTGCACACAATTGATACTTACTAATTGTTTACTAAATTGAATTGAATTGAAGGAAGGAAAGAAGATGCATCAGAAATAACCCTGAAATTTCTAAAGTTCTTAGACTTAGAAAATGGTAGCACTATTAATCAAAATGGAAATTCAGGAAAATGGAAATAATTTAACAAGGCAATGTGGGCAGGAAATGATGTGTTTGCTTTGATACCTTTTGAGTTTGAGGTATAAATCTGAAAAATAAATTAAACTGTCTCCCAAAAAATTTAAAGTAGGAAAAATAAAAGTTATTGATAGATTAGAGAGTCCTTCACACAGAATTGATGGTTAAATTCATAGATTAGATTACCTGAGGTGAGGATTTTAGAAAATCATGAAATCAAGAATAAGGTTATAATGTAAAGAAATGACTACATTTAGGAGGTACGATGATATATCTGGTATATGAATTGTGTATGTTTATTTGGGGAGGAAAAGAAAATATCAAAGGACCTTAAAAAATGAATGATCAGAGAAGAAGAACTAAGGCAGTGTCATGGATGTCATAGATGCTAAAAGAAAAGAATATATATCAAAATGTAGCATTGCACTCAATGGTTACAATCATATCAAGAAGACTAAGAAAAGGCCATTGTAGTCATTTATTAATATGGCATTATTAGTCTTTAAAAAGCAGCTTCAGTATTAATGGCCAAAAGCTATATTTCAAAGCATTAAGGAGGGAAGGAGTGGTGGGGAATAAAAACTACTAATTCAAGAATGTGACAGTGAAGAGAAGTAAGATAGCTAAATATATTGAAGAAAGGCTATGACAGTAAATAGAGGCTAGAACAATGGAGAGAAAGCTATAGATAATATAAGACAAAGGGGTAGATAACTGATGGAACAAAGATGAGGAAGTGGTGAGAAAGAAAAGAATCAAACTAACAGTACGTATAAACTTGAAACAAAAACATGTCTTCAAAAACAGGATATCAGAAAAGAATATATATTGGGGTGAATAAGATGAAAATTGAAGAATATAGCATTATGGAACATTTCTTAATATAATACTATATATAGTAGTATAAAACATACTATTAAAATAATATTGTATAGAAGTATACATGTAATAAAGTAAATAATATAAATATACCATAATGTACTATATATATTATACTATGTAATATTTACATAGATATGGCTGGCATATTATACACGTGATAAATGTGGTATCTATATAGTTTCAGAAAACCTTATTATTATATATTTTATCCTGTGGGATAATGTGACCCCCGACTCAAAAAGACAGAGATCTCTCAAAGTGAAGATTAGAAGGTTTATTAGAATCCTGAGAGAGAAAGGCAGTCCCTTCCCCAGAGAGGGTCTGGGACAGGGAGGTTGATTTACAGAAGTAGGTAACAGGATTATATAGTTGAGATTACAGAAATAGACCCTTCTTTAACCCACTCAAGCCCCCTGGTTAATCTTTAAAGTCATTGGCCAACCCAATATCCTTGGTATGCAGGCACCAGAGTCTTAGTTAACCAATAAATGTTTCTAATACCTTTGCTGGGTATATCATTAAGAAAAGGGGTCAATTAAGCAAGAGGGTTAAATATCCCTAAACTACAAAATCATTTATCAAGGTGACCTTGTCTGTCTTCAAGTATTACCTTTTTATGTGAAGCAGTTGGGCAATCTTTCAACAATTTCTGCTGGAAGAGCAAATCTTGCTCTTCTCCCAGAGCTCAATAATTAATCAGAGCCTGAACAAGGTTATTATTCTAAGAAGTCCTCAGTTTCCCATTTCATTCATTATGTAACAAAAATGAGTAAGATATGGTTAGTTCAAAGAAATTCTCTAATCACTCAGGTTTGCAGCCTAGAAGTTATCCTTGATTTTTCACTTCCCTTTATCCCTCATATGTCAACATTTGAGAAATATTTTCAATTTATCTTCATGATATTCCACATATCTATCCTCTTAATTTCATTCACATAGCCTCCACTGTACTGCAGATCTGCATCAATTCTTATTTGCATTAATGAAACAGCTTTCCAGTTAGCCTTCCCACCTTCCATCTCTTTCTGTCCAATCTGTTACATACAACTTTCATATGGATATTCAGAAAGCACAAATTTATTGCCTCTAGAATAAAATACAAATTCCTTCATTTGGCATCTAAAGCCCTTCAGAATCTACCTCAAACTATCTTTGCAAATAGGCTGCATATTACTACCTCTAATATGTTCAGTATTCCAGCTAAATGGGTCTACTTGCTATTACCCATAGACAATAATCCATCTCCTGCTTATGTGTCTTTGTATATCTTTGTCCCATGACTCCTTCCTTACTTTCATCTTGGAAACTCTACCTCCACTCCTTGAATCAGATTAAGTATCTATCTCTTAGACAATTGTTTTTGCAATCCACTAGGCATTGGTGCTCTCCTCCTGCTATTAAGTTATTTTGCATTTATTTTGTATATGATTTACTTTTATTTCTATGTACATATTGATTCCCCTTGTTTGTTATTCATTTGTTCAGTCATATCCAATTCTTCATGATTCCATAGATAGAACACCAGATCCTTCTATCCTGAACTACTTCTTAGTCTATACAATTTCATGTTCATCATTTCCATTTCACAACTCATTCTCTGCTGTCTCCTTTTCCTTTAGCCTTCAGTCTTTCCTAAAATCATGATCTTTTCCAATGAATCCCATCTTCTCATTGTATGATTAAAGTATTTAAGGTTCAGCTTTGGGAGGTAGCTTTTTAGTGAATAACCTAAATTAACTTTAAGTACTGACTTATTTGAGCTGCTTGCTGTCTGATGGACTATTAAGTCTTCTCCAGCACCACAATTCTAAAGTTTCAATTCTGCCACACTCAGATTTCCTTTTGGTCTAGTTCTCATAGACTTGGGGGGAAAAAAAGCATAACATTGTATGAATCTGTATCAGCAAAGTGGCATCTGCTTTTTTTGTCCAGGAGCAAGCATCTTTTAATTTGTCTATAGTTACCATCTGCAGTGATCTTTGAACCCACTGCTCCCATTTGCTAGGAAGTGCTGGGATTAATTGCCAAGATTTTAGTTTTTTGATGTTTCAAGTCAGCTTTTACACTCTCCTTTTTTACCCTCATTAACAAGCTTCCAAATTCCTCTTCTCTTCCTGCTATCAGAATGGCATAATCTGCATACCTGTGCTTGTTTCTCCTGGCTTTTGAGTCATCCAGCATGGTATTTAACATGATGTACTCTGCATATAAATTGGATGAATAAGATAACAATATATAGTCTTGTCATACTACTTTTACAATCTTAAACCAATCAGTTGTTCCATTTTCAGGTCTAATTGTTGCTTTTAAATCATCATGCAATACCCTTTGACCCAGAAATGTTTCTACTGGGCTTGTATCTCAAAAGATCTTAAAGAATGTTTGTGGCAGCCCTTTTTGTAGTAGCTAGAAACTGGAAACTGAAAGGATGCCCATCAATTGGAGAATGGCTGAACAAATTATGGTATATGAATGTCATGGAATATTATTGTTCTGTAAGAAATGACCAGCAGGACGATTTCAGAGAGGCCTGGAGAGACTTGCATGAACTGATGCTAAGTGAAATGAGCAGAACCAGGAGATCAACACAACAACAATAAGACTATATAAGGATCAATTCTGATGGGCATGGCTCTCTTCAACAATGAGGTGATTCAAAACAGTTCCTATTGTTCAACGATGAAAATAGTCATATACATCCAGAGAGAGGCCTGTGGGAACTGAGTGTGGACCACAACACAGCATTTTAGTGCTTTCTGTGAATGTTTGCTTGCATTTTGTTTTCCTTCTTAAGTTGTTTCTTTTTTCTCTTTCCAGATCGGTTTTTCTTGTGCAGCAAGATAACTGTATAGATGTGTATACACATATTGAATTTATCACGTATTTTTGACATATTTAACATGTATTAGACTACTTGCCATCTAGGGGAGGGGGTGAGGGGAAAGAGGGAAAAATTTGGAACAGAAAATTTTGCAAAGGTCAATGGAGAAAAATTACTCATATGTTCTATAAATAAAGTTTTAATAAAACTAAAAACTAAAATAAAATAAATGATTAGCATGCAAGTTCTTAAGGAGACAAATAAAATTATCTAGCACACTCTGAGGACTTGTCATATTTTTGTGATACACCTAGTCAAAGGCTTTAATGTAGTCAATGAAACAGAAATAGATATTAACTGGGAACTCCCTTGCTATCTCCACAATAAAGTAAATCCAGTTGACAATTTGGTCTCTAATTCCTCTGCCTCTTTGAAAACCAGCCTGCTTCTCTGGAAATTCATGGTTCACATATTGCTGGTATCTGGCTTGCAGAATCTTAAGCATAACCTTATTGGCATGTGAAATAAGTGCAATTATTTGGTAATTTGAACATTCCTGAGCATTGCCATTTTTTAGGATAGGGTTCTAAGCTCATTTTTTCCAGTCCAGTGTCCATTGTTGAGTTTTCCAAATCTGCCAGCATGTTGAGAGCAATAATTTAATAGCATAACTGGAATTCTAACACCTCCACTACCCTTACTGTTAACAATGCTTCTCAAGATCAATTATTCTCTAGATATGTGGCTCTCAATTAGTAACCACACCACGGTGGTTATCCTTGATGTTTTTTGAGGTATTCTTGCCATTTCTCCTGCTTATATTAAGTCTCTGTTTGTGTGTTATCATGTGCTTTTTTGCATGACACTTTTCTTGATAGCCCTAATTTTCTTGAAGAGACTTGTCTTTCTTATTCCATTTTCTTCTATTTCTTTGAATTGCTTATTTAAGAAAATTTTTTTTTATCTCTCCTTGCTCTTCACTGGAATTCTGCATTCAGTTGGCTACTAGCTTTCCCTTTCTCCTCTTTCTTTTGCTCTCCTTCATTCCTCATCTACTTGGAAAGTCTTATCAGACAGCCATTTTGCTTTCTTGCCCTCCTTTTTCTGCGGGAAATTTTTTGTTGCTGCCCCCTGCAGACTATTAGGAACACATGACCACAGTTCTTCAGGTATTCTACCAAATATAATTGCTTAAATTTATCTATCACTTCTTCTTCATATTCATAAGGAACATTATTTAGCTTGAATCTAAATGATCTGATGACTTTCTCTACTAAGTCTGATTTTGGTAATAAGAAGGTCATGGTCTAATTTACAGACATCTCTAGATTTTGTTTTAAATGACCATCTAGAGCTTTTTCACCTTTGGCTGGAAAGTATATAATCAATTTGATTTCTATGTTGGCTTTCTGGTGATATCCATGTATAAAATCATATTTTGGTTTTTCTTAGTCTTCTTCGATTTAAAGTTCCTCTAGTTGAATATAAATTCATTGAGAGCAGGTACTATTTCTTTTTTGTCATTGTATATTCACTATACAGTTGCAGTGTTTAGTGCTTACCAGGTACTTAAAGAATGCTTGTTAAATTGAATTGAGGAAAGTAAAAAGGGTTAGTGCCTTTTTGACTACTTGCTCAGAGTCACACAGCTAGTAAGTATCTGAAGTTAGAGTTGAAGTCAGTTTTGGCAGACTCCAGCCTGAGCATTCTATTCACAAAGCTACCTATTTGACTCTCTCACACTACCATTCTGGGAAAGGGAGGCTTGTTATTAATCAAGTGTCTTATGACACTATTTATTCACAACCTCTATGACTTCTTAAAATCACAAAAAAAACTTACCTTCATTATTACTCTCTGATATGTGTCATCTTTTCTTATTGGAATATAAGTTTCTTGAAGACAAAAACTGTCTTGCTTTTTTAGGTGTATCAACAGTATACCTAAGAAAATTAAGCATTAAATAAATACTTTTTAATTCATTTCATTCACTCTGAAGTGGAAGAATAATTTATAAGTCCAGAGACAATGGTATGAATATAGAGGGAAAAGTGATATAAAAAAATGCATGGACTTCAGATTGAAAAAGCTATTGACTTATGAAGATTTAACAACAGGCTTTAAATGGCATTAAAATTCATTTTTATTCAACAAGCTAAGGAATGTTGATTTGTAGACTTTCTGACTAGAGAGGTTAGTGTCCTAATCTAGAATGAAAGGAAATGTCTACATGTAAGGCATAATTACATAATCAAGGATCTACCGCAGTCTCAAATCATTGTTTTTAAATCAACATGAAAAAGGAGAGAAATCCTTTGACTGAAGCAGAAGTTTCTTAGACCAGTTTCTTTTAAAGCTAGATATTCTGGGTTATTGCTGAGTCCATAGCCCCTAGTGTTATTACCCTGGGCCTATGAAAAAGGGGAAAGAAATATCCTATACATAAAACTAGCCCGGAGAACAAACAAATTCTTAAGATTTTCTCTTAAAAATTTTAGAACTAAGTCAAAAGCAAATTTTTAATGGATAAAAAATAGTCATGTTACTAATGAAGAAAAGTAAAGAGCTAAATAGCTACTGCATTGGCCTGATGGTTAGAGAAATCTAACAATCCAAAACTGCATGTTTATAGAATATCCTGAGAAATCTGAAGACTGCAGGGTGGATAATTAAAAAACAAAACAAAACAAAACAAAAACCCACAAGATACATGAAGTAGAAAGGCTATAGGATTGATTAATTGCATTTCTAAGTAGGGTAAAAATGCTAAAAATAATTAGGAGATAAAGAAAGAGCCAATATATGGGTTTCATGGAGATAAGGAACAGTTATTTATGTGAGTCACCTCTATTATTAATCTTGTTTCTGGGAGGTGTTTATATCAGGAGACTGTTGATCTCTTTTGAATTCCTATAAAAATATGCTAGGCTATTACTATTGCCATAGGCTTTCCCTGTCTAAAAATTTTCAAGATTTTGTGCATTGACAGATAGTGTAAAGGACTAGGGGATCATTCACCAGAGTAAATGCTGTTTCCATGGCAAAAGGCAAGTGTCATCATCCCCATTAGGCAAATGATTTTTCTTTACCTCCAAGCATATTGTTTTTCATTGCTGATACTCTACTTGCAAATGCAAAGTTTTCTTTCCAAACTCTATCATCTAAATGGATTTCATTTTCTGCTATTTCAATGTTTTTTTGGAGAATAAAATATGCTATTAATGTCACATTGATGGCTTTATCTGATTTCTTATCTCTGCCTATTTCTGTTTTAGATGATAACATTTCTAATCATCATTTAAACATGTATTATTCATAAATGAGCCTTGAAAGGCAATCAATCAGTTCTAAAAGTCTCTTCAATGAATGCTCTTTGTGTTTCATTCTTTAGTATAAAGGAAACAGTTACTTATACCCTTCTTGCCTAAAAAGCAAGTAAACTATACATAGATTAATACTGTCATAGAATCAGAGTATCTGAGAGTTGGAAGGGACCTAAGAGGTCATTTAATGAAGTATAAAATTAATCTTAGAGTACATAATTGACCTTGTTCAGGAAGGCAAGGAATTAGAAATGTTTTGAGTCATTGATGTTTTCATCCTAAACAGCCCCTTGGGAATTACAGCATTTCTGAGTCTGTAAATTTTAACTTTGGTTGGGATAAAAGCATCCTACTTGCGGTCAAAATCTATTTTAATTGCTGTGCCTCTTCAAGTTTGAATGCTATTTCCCAGTCTTTCCATTACTATTCTTCCATCTTTAGCAATCCTTGCCCTATTCTGGTGCTATTTTGTTTTTGTGATTTACTATGGAGTTCATCTTCAAGTTAGATTAAGTAACTGGAAATAAGAATAATTAATAATGAATAATTAACAGGCATTCATATAGTATTTTGTAAAGTGCTTATAAGCCACTTTACAAGCATTATCTCATTTCATAAAGTTCCTTTGTTTATTGCATCATTTACTCCATGAGAACAAATGATTAAAGTTCTTCTGAATATCAGAAATGGCTCTATTCCAGAGCTTTCTGCAGCAAGTTTTTGACCACCTCCATTTGGGTTTCCAATATAGAATCTAATCAGTGTGAGAAGAAACATGGCATACTTGAATAGTGGAATAAATACAATTAGGTTTGACTCTCTCCTCCTACTTAATTTCTGTGTGACCCTGGGCAAGTCATTAATGCTCTCCAACCTTTAATTCCTTTATTTGTAAAAAAGGAACAATAATATCACAGATCTTTTTTTAATAATAGCTTTTTATTTTCAAAATACATATCAAGGTACTTTTCAGCATTCATTCTTACAAAATCTTGTGTTCCAATTTTTTCTTTCTCCCTTCCAACCCTCTCTCTTAAACAGCAGTTTAAGTTTAAGTTTAACTGGTATAGGTTAAATGTGCAATTCTTCTAACCATATTTCCACATTTATCATGCTGCACAAGAAAAATCATATCAAAGCGAAAAAATGAGAAAGGAAAAAAGCAAACAAACAACAAAAAAGGTGAAAATACTATGTTGTGATCTACTGTCAGTCCTCCTAGTTCTCTTTTTGGATGCAGAAGGTTCTCTCTATCCTATCACAAGTCAATTGGAATTGCCTGAATCACCTCATTGTTGAAAAGAGCCACATCCATCAGAATTGATCATTACATAATCTTGCTGTTACTGTGTACTGTGTTCTCTTGGTTCTACTCACTTCATTTGGCATCAGTTCATGTTAATCTCTCCAGGCCTCTCTGAAATCATCCTGCTGGTCATTTCTTACAGAACAATAATATACCATAACATTCATATACCATAACTTATTCAGCCATTCCTCAAATGATGGACATCCATTCAATGTCCAATTCCTTGCCACTACAAAAAGGACTGCCACAAACATTTTTACACATGTGGGTCCTTTTTCCTTTTATATCATCTCTTTGGAATACAGACCCAGTAGAAACACTGGTTGTTCAAAAGGTATGAATAGTTTGATAACCCTTTGAGTATAGTTCCAGAATGGTTGGATCAGTTCACAACTTCACCAACAATTAGTATTGATCTTTCAAGGTCTTTTGAAGATATAATGAATTTATGTATGTAAACCTTCAAGTGCTACATGCACATTATTAGAATTATCATTGTCATTATTAGGTGAGCATATACTTCTCTAGAAGTAATTATACAAAGAAGAATGTTTGTTATTACCATTGAGTTATCTTAACAAAATTCCATTTATCATCAAAGCAATACAAGTCTTTGTTCCAACCATGGATGCTGAAGTGGTCAAAGTTGATCAGTTATGTGAAGACCTGTAGCATCTTTTAGAAATAGCAAAAAAAAAAAAAAGATTTCACATTCATCATAAGAGATTAGCATTCTAAAAGAAGAAAATCAAAAAATAATTGGAATGATAGGCAGGTTTGGTCTTTGAGCACAAAATGAAGCTGAGACAATGAAATTACATGACTTACTCAAGGTCATAATAGAATAAAAGTTAGAAGCAGCATTTCAACCCAAACAATGAACATTCTTTTCACTCTGCCATGCTCCTGTTTTGCTGGCTGAAGTTAAAGAGCACTGAAAGAATATACTAGCTTGTACCTTTCTAAAGGATGTCAACAGGGCTCAGTTATCTTGCTTTAAAAAGACTTCTAGGGAGGTTTTCTGCTTATGATTTAATCCAAAATTTAGGTATTCACAAAATATGTTCTAACGAGTAAAAAAGATAAAAAAACTACATGCCAAAAAGGTTATGTTTAAGATTCTACAAGCTAGGGGCAGCTAGGTGGCGCGGAGCAGCTAGGTGGTGCAATGGATAGAGCTCCAGCCCTGAAGTCAGGAAGACCCGAGTTCAAATCTGGTCTCAGACACTTAACATTCCCTAGCTGTGTGACCCTGGGCAAGTCACTTAACCTCACTGCCTCAGCAAAAAGCAAAAAAAAAAAAAAAAAAAAAAAAAAAGATTCTATAAGCTAGGCATCTGTAGTACATGGACCATGAAGTACCAGAGGAAAAGGCTGGGTTTCAAAGAGGCAGAGAAATTAGAAACCAAATTATCAACGGGATTGACTGGATTATGGAGAAAGCAAGGAAATTCCAAGATAATCTATTTCTGCTTCATTTGCTACACTAAAGCCTTTGACTGTGTGGATCACAACAAAACATGGCAATTGTTCAAAAAGGAATGTACCAGATCATCTTGTCTTCTGAGGAACTCATATGCTGATCAAAAAGCAAGAGTTAGAACTGAACATGAAACAATGAATTTGTTTAACATTGTAAAAGGGGTATGGCAAGATTGTCATTTCTAAATATTATTTATTTATTATCAATTTAATTTACATGCAAAATGCATCATATGAAATGCTAGCCTGAATGAATCAAAAGACAGAATTCAAGTTGCCAAGAGAAATATCAACAAACACAGATATGCAGATCATGCCATTCTTATGGCAGAAAATGAAGAGGAATTTAGGATCCTCTTTATGAGGGTTAAAGAAGAAAGTTTAAAAATTTTCTTGAAGGTTAACATCAAAAAAGCCCAGATCTTGGCAACTGGTCCCAACATTTCCTGGCAACTAAAGAAACAAGAAGTCAAAACAGTATCAAATTTCCTGTTCTTGGACTTAAAAATTACTGCAGAAGGCAACTGCAACAGCGAAATTTTTAAAAATAATTGCATCTTGGAAGGAAAGTTCCAGCAAATATGGGCAGCAGACAAAAAAGCACCTTGCTGACAAAAGTTTATATAGTCAAATCTATGGTTTTTTCTAATCACAATATATGACTTATGTGAATAGACCACAAGGAAAACCAAGCCCAGCAGAATTGAAACTTTCAAAGTGAAAAAATAGTCAGATCAATTAATAGTTAAAGAAATTGGATCAGACTATTCATTGGAAGGTCAAATATTGAAACTGAAGCTTAGATACTTTGACCACATAATGAGAAGATGGAATTTATTAGAAGACACTAATGTTGGGGAAAACTTAAGGCAAAAGGAAAAGGGGAGAACAGGGAATGAGATGGACCAACAGTATCATGGAGACAATGATGAAGTTGGACAGTCTTTGAGTGATAGTAAAGGACTGAAGGGTCTAGAATGCATCATGACTCCATGAGTCATGAAGAATCAGACATAATTGAAGGACTCAACAACAACATGTCTGTTTCCTTTTCTCCAAAATCAGACGTTTTAACAGATGACCTCTAAGGTTTTTATCCTAGTTCTAGCTCTATAAAGTTATATATAATTACTCATTGGGGCAGAGATAATCTGAGTGACCCCCATGCTTTAACTTTGTTCAAGTTCTCATTATTACACTTAGCCAACCTACAAGAGACAGCTTGGTTTCCTTAGGATTAATCTTATCTCCTGCAGACTATTCCCATCATCTGAGGTCCACAATCATCACCCAAAGTCTAATCCTATCT
Organism: Myrmecobius fasciatus; assembly: GCA_023553655.1. Taxonomy (NCBI): domain Eukaryota; kingdom Metazoa; phylum Chordata; class Mammalia; order Dasyuromorphia; family Myrmecobiidae; genus Myrmecobius; species Myrmecobius fasciatus. The sequence continues at coordinate 32,804 of JAJPUD010002242.1, forward strand.
CCTAATGATGCTGTAGTAGAGAGGAACTAAGAAGACACTAATTCTACCTCCACTTTGAAAGATCTCCCAATCAGAATTGTCTTATCTTTATATGTGCAGCTAGCTGGTGTAGCTAGAGCACTGGGCTTAAATTCAAATCTTTCCTCAGTTGATTATTAGAGGTGGGACCCTGGTCAAGTGATTTAGGTCTGTTTGCCTCAGCTTCCTTATCTGAAAAATAGGATTGAGAAGTAAATGGCAAGCCACTCTAGAATCCTTCCTAAGAAAAACCCAAAATGGAGTCCACAGAGTCAGATAGGACTGACAAACAATACCTTCATCTGTAAATTGTTTTACTTTTCTGTATTAAAAGGATCTTGAAAATAGAATTCAGTGATCAACCCCTCTCCAACTGCTTGATGCCTTGTGATAACAATAAACTCCTTTTGTTTTATTTCCTGGGTTTGCCTTTAATTGGGATAAAGTCTGAATCAGGATTTTTTTTAAGAACAATGATTCAAACAGAACTATTGTTGACTTCTGTTACAAGGATGGCAAGATAAAGAAATTGTTAAGAATGACATAGAAATGGTGAGCAAGAAAAAAAGTTTACCAAGTAGTTTTTTTTTGGGGGGGTTATTTGTTTGTTTTTTAATGGGAGGAAAGCCTATTGGGGACAAGGACAATTCACAAAAAGCTTTTACAACTGAGTCTCAACTGACTTATTGTCTTACCATTTTCAAAATAAAAAGAAATACCATGTTCCTTCCTGTGAAAATTCTAAGAAACCTCAGTTATCAAAAGGTAAAAATTCAAATAAAACATCCTCATAAGTTGAAAAAATGTGAATCTAATACAATAAAATGAAATTCAGGTTAGAATTATGCAAACTAACTTATTTGAAGGGGTTTTAACTTTATGAATAACAAGTAAATTAAATTGCAAATTGAACCCAGTTAAAATCCCTTCAAATAAGATAGTCTGCATAATTCTAACCTAAATTTCATTTTATTGTATTAGATTTTTTCAACTTATGAGGCTAACCAAAAATAAATAAATAAATGTCTAATGAAAAAGAGAGATACTCAACAAAGGGACAAATCACCTAAAGGGGGAAAAATGTCATAAAAATGATTTTTGAAGAGAAAGTAAATTAGAAGCTCACATGCAATTGGCCTCCTTCCTTTATAATAAATATGCTTTGCATTTTTATTTCAGCTATTTTGACAATGCTTACATGTTACTCAAGCTAAATTAAATGCAAAATAGCATTCCCCAAAGTAATGAAAAATCTAGTAAACCAATATTTAAATGGGATTTCCTCTGTGATTTTTTTTTCACTTACATGAAAAAGAAGTTGAAAATCTCTATAGTTAGAAGCCTTTCTCTTGCTACCAAATTAGCTTCCTTCAAGTCATTCCATTCTCCTGGTACATAGGTCAGGATCTTTCTGGGTCTCATTTATTGAGGGAGGCTAGTGGTCCAGAAACATGATGACCATATTTTCTGAGCCAAAAATTCTTATCACCACCAATTGTTATCAGAATGATAATGTGAATAAATTCACATATCTTCATTAAAGATATACTTTGAGGTACAAGAAGGTAAAGTTTAGGCAAAGCAAACTTTTTCATGTATTCTCTACTCCATCAGAAGAAACATGCATTGAACTGTACCTATTTGAAATAATTCTAGAAATTCTAAGACCTGGGCAAGTTCTTTGAATACAAATGAAAAAGCTTCCCATAACTGTTGAGCACTGTAATAAGGCTGTGAGATATTTATGCTGTGATTCTAGACAGATTTGACAGTCAGATAGTCTGGAGTCATTTTTAAAGTTACATTCCAAGGACAAAAATAATTATTTGGATTCTGAGACTTTCAAAATATATTTTTAATACTGTGTGTAGGTTTTATAGAGCTTACTAAACCTCTTAGCTGCTGAAAATTTAACTGAAATTTTTAAGGAAATTAATTTTCTTCCAAAGTAGACTGCCAATCAGGAGATCGTTATACACGGCAACAACAAGACAATAATGTGATCAATTCTTTTGGACATGGATGGCTCTTTTCAACAATGAGATGTTTCAAACTAATTCCAATTGTTCAGTGATGAAGTCATCTATACCCAGAGAGAGGCCTGTGGGACCTCAACATAGTATTTTCACACTTTCTATTGATGTTTCCTTGCATTTTGTTTTCCTTCTCAAGTTTTTGTTTCTTGTAGATCCGATTTTTCTTGTGCAGCAAGATAATTGTATAAATATGTATACATATATTGGATTAGTCATATATTTTAACATAGTTAACATGTATTGGACTACCTGCCATCTAGGGGAGGGGTGGGGGGAGGGAGAGAAAAATTTGGAAGAGAAGGCTTTGCAAGGGTAAATGCTGAAAAATTACCCATGCATATGTTTTGCAAATAAAAAGCTTTAATTAAAAAAAAGCAAAGTAGACTGATTGTCTTCTTTCTATTGAGACAGTGGTTCTCTGGGAGCTGAACTAAGCCCAGGTCTAGAAAGGGCTGCTCAATATACACACAGAGGTTAGAGAATAAGTTAAAAAAGATGAGAGATGTAATATAAATGCCCTGTAAAATTTTGAAGAGAAATGGCTCTTGTGAAATAATATTAGAAGCTAATCTATGGAGTTGATAAGGTCTAATCCACATAAAATGATTAAGACCACCAATATTGTCCCTCATTCTCTCCCTCCTGGTTCTCTCCCAAACCTCCCCTATTTGTTTGGCAATGGTATTTTGCATTTCATCTTTAACATTTCACTCCTCTGCTTTCTTCAATATCTTCTCTAAATTGACTTATTTTAAAATGAAAATACCCTTGCATAGAATAATGGTAAAGTCATTACCACTTCAGTACAAACCAGTTATCCAAGTGAGGTTTCCTGACCAATAAAAAAACCAGATGCCTTACAAGAGAAAAGGAAAGGACATTGAATGAGAAGCATCAAAAAAGGAGAGGATATCAAAGATTTAGAAATATAAGGGACCATAGAAATCACCTATTTCCAACCTGTAATTTTACAAATAGAGAAACTGAATTCCAGAGAGGTAAAGTAAATTATTTGCCTAAAGTCACACAGGCTATTCATCATTTGCTTTTAAGTCCTCTGAATCTACATATAGAACTCTTTCAATTCTGTCTTGTTGCTGTGCATTATATAAGACATGTCAGCTACTTCACAGTTTTAATTAAATCAACTATGTCAACTGTAGCCATCAGATCACAAAAACATCTATTGCACTTTTTAAATTCTATATTGGTCTGGATCTGTCATTTCATCAGTGTAAGAATTGCTTATAAATTCCTTCCCCAATATAGGATGGTACATAGAAAATAACTTATAGTCTTAAAGAGTTCTTTGGGGCACTAAAACCATAACCTATTCATCTTTTTATCCCCTATATAGCGTAGCATATTGATTGTTATTCTTTGTATGTGTATATATGTATACATATGGGTATATCCATTATATATATATATATATACACACATTTATATATGTGTTTGTGTGTTGTGTATGTTTAGAACAGTTCTGACCCTTTATCGTTTGATGGTCTTCAGAATGCAGTGGCAAAATAGGTGATAATTCACTTTATTTAATGTCACTTTTACTGATAAAAATATATCTGTTTCTGATAACAAAGACTCTGCACAGACCTATATTTCCTGGGTTTCCATTGTCTTCCTGCAATACTTAATGTTAGCAATTATCTAGACACAACTCCATGGAAATGCCTTTAACATGGGATAGTCATGGGTAACATCTGTGATTGGCTATATAGGGGCTTCTGTGAGTCCTTTGTGTGCTTCATGTTTTCTGCATTGATTTATGGGTCCCTACACATTTTTTTTTTGCAATCTGGAGTACCAATTTTTTCATGCATTTTGAGATAATGTATTAGAAGCAACAGATTCCAGCTTCATGTTTTATATATTTGTCAATGCACACTGATGAATTTTTTATGTTTAGGGCATTTCATTTGTGGTAAAGAAAATAGCTATCTTGTGCTTGATATCCAATGTTTCCTCCTCCTGTTTTTGAGATAATTAAATGAAGGCTAAGCTACCATGTCAGAAGAGGGTCAGTAGGGCATATTATATAATGAGTTCTTGATTAATTGAAAGTTCAACTAAAAACACTTCTGAAATTTTCTAGCTCTGAAGTTTTGTGATTTACAATTTTGAAATTCAATTTATCTTGCAATATGTAATAGATTTTCATCTAGAACTGTTCAAACGAGTTGGAAATACCAAAGGTCCAAAGATGGGAAAAAGGGAAAGATAATGATATTTATTATCATTCCCTATGAACACTTTATTTATGTAAAGTAACTGGCACAATTAGGTAGTCTACAGGGCCAAGCAGAAACTTCACCCAGTAAATTATAGGTCTCCTTGACAATCAGAGAAAGGTAACAGTCAAGGGCAACATCATTTTAGAATATAAACATGTTTGTATGGCTCAACAGAGCACGGCAGGAAATTATGAACAGCATCCTCAACAAAGCAAAAACAAATCTACAGAAAGCTTAGCATGCAACCCAGATGAACCACAGGTAATTATAGAAATTAGTTTTTCACTAGAGAGAATATCTCAGAAAGAAAAAAAAGATGGTTTATGTTGAAACCTTAAAAACTGTCCCCAAAATTGAGTACTTATTCAAAGCAAATCTAACGAAGACCCTTGAATAATAATGTACAATTCACAATGGCCTATAACGCAGATCCAATGGAGCCTAATCACACATAGGTAGGATATTTAGCATTTGGGAAAAGCTGCTGAGAAAGAATGTGCAGATGATGTCTGGGTATCAGCAAAAGCTGTAACAAGCTACAGCTGCTCCAAGTTACAGAGTACATATTGCACCAAGGGATTCATTACAACTGATGGCAAAAAAATAAAAACTTTAAACCAATGTAACAGCTTCACATAAGGCTGAAATATCTAGTTTACTTCAAAATTACAATGAACACTAAAAAGTTAAAATGTTGAATATTATTCCACGACTCATTTCATTCCATACTTGGTGCTGCCTTTCATAAAGACGGCTCTACATATAAGTAAAGCAAAGAATAAAGAAAAGTATTCATTTGAAGGAATTTTTTCAGTATTTGGAGACTCAGGGAGGTGTATGACTTATCAGATGTTAGGCATTTAATTAATTCTTATGGAATTGAGAATTATTTGGAATAGCATCTAATGAATGGTAAGCACCAAATAAAGGGCAGATCAATTGAATGAAATGATGGTGGAAAGGTATATAGATGGATGTTGAATTGGAAATTGAAGGCAAAGTGGATTAAAGGAGATTGGGCATTATAGGTATGATGAGCAGAGAGCAGAAATTCAAGGATATTTCAGATCTTTGAAAGACTGAACAAAAAGAAAGAAAAAAACTGATAGAATTAACCAAAGGAAAAGTTTTAAGTAAGAAAACAGCAGAGTATAAATTGGAAAGATCCCATAGAACAAGATTGTAGAAGGCATTAAATGCAAAGCTATGGAGGTAAGTGATGAGAAACCACTGAAAGTTTTTGAACAGGGCCATACTTTAATGAAAGTAGTACTTTGTGGGTTGAGGATATCAATTCAATAGTGTTCTGTCAAAGTGAAAATATAGAGAAGTATTTAGTAGACCTTTTAATGAAGTGTTACAATATTACAGCTCATGAGATCATAGATTTACAACTGGAAGGAATTTTCTATGTGATCTAGTTCAACCATTCCAGAAATCCTGAAAAATTGAACAGCATTGCTCAAATTATGGGAAAATCTTAAAAACCCTCCCCAGAATTGAGTACTTATTCAAACCAAATCTAATTTGGTAATATGTGGCAGAGCTAGGATTCAAAAACAGATATTTTGAAAAATAAGTGTTTCAAAAACAGACCCCAGTATGGGTCTGCTAAGCTGAAATTAAGCAAGGAAAAATATATTTCTATTTCCCACAACCTCCCTGGAATAAAAATTACAAGTGCTTTTGTGACAAAAGACTCATTTGATGTTTACTGACATACTTTGGGAAGGAATTAAGAATTTGTTTGGAGAAGCAATTGAAAGAACAATAGAGATAAACAACTGACCTGGAAAAATGATGTTACAGTGAGGGGAATGGTTAAATCCTTTGCCCACAGATAACTAATTTGTGGAGGTTATCTCTCTATCCATTATACTACAATTAAGAATCTAAAGTTACGATGAAATTTGGCATTTGCAACTTTGGAAATAAACCTAATTTTCTTGGTAAAACATTCAGACATAACTAATTGTTTACAATATCTTCATTAATAGAAAAGTCAGAGTAAAAGCCTGACTTTTCTCTAATTACACTGCTAGTTAGTGGCAAATTAAGATTTTAATCTACATCTACTAATCCCAAATTACAGCTTTTCTCCTCCAAAAATCTTGAAGAGCCTAATTCTTGAAAAAAAGAATTCCTGTCTCTAAGGTTTTAGTGATTTGAGAAAGGATAAGTGCACTTGTTTTGAAGACAGTAAGTATAGTCTATCACTAATTTAGCATTTCAACAATTTTTTAAAACCTGTTATTTGAAAAGATTAATTTTGATTCACATTCTACTAATTTTGAATTTATAAAGGATTCTCATATTTGCACATCTGCAAATAAAGTGAAAAATGGATGACAAGTCTTTATTAAGTGTTCTTACTATGATTATTCTCCCGTCATATATTTTTAGGTTCAATGTGAAACCATTCTTTAAATTATTTTCATAAGAATAGTGATAAAATGTCTGGAACTTTATGTCTTGCTATCTTCATAGGGAGTTTTAAACAGATCCCAGTATGGGTCTGCTAAGCTGAAATTAAGCAAGGAAAAAGATATCTCTATTTCCCACAACCTCCCTGGAATAAAAATTAAATGATAAGACAATGGTTGTCAGTTCAATGATTGATTTCAGCCACTAAATTCAAATAATTATGACCCATACACTTCCTAATGCATAGCTGATCATATTTTGCTTTATGATTATTAATTTGGTCTCAATGAACTCCTAACAACCTGTAAAATTTGCATAACATATCACAAGATACTAGATCCACCCTAAACCCCTCCAAACAGACATAGAGAGAGATAGACAGAGACAGACAGACAGAAAGAGAGAGACAGAAAGAGAGACAAAGAGAGAGAGACAGAGAGAGACAGAGAGACAGAGAGACAGAGACAAAGACAGAGACAGAGACAAAGACAGAGAGAGAAAGAGAGAGGAAATTCCAGGTAGGAGCAGAGAGACCACCCTCTACAAACTGATTACTGACTGGTACCTCTTCAAAATATCATCATCATAAAAATTTTAACTACTATTGTCACATTTTTATACAGTCCTATGAGATTATCCTTTTTAAGGAGCACCTACTCCCATCGTTAAGGATATCCTGACACCAAAACAAATTGGCACCTTCTGTGCAACATACTGACAATACTGGTTGTATGGTCTGACTTAAATCACTTCCTAGCGACTTTTTAACTTCCAACTTCTTTAAGAAATTAAGTGACTTAAGCAATAGCAATGAATCATGATCAGAATAGTACTTAATTTGAAATTAGCCCAATTCACCATCTTCCCTGAAACTTTATAATCTCTCTCTCTCTCTCTCTCTCTCTCTGTCTCTCTCTCTCTCTCTCTCTCTCTCTCTCTCTCTCTCTCTCTCTCTCTCTCTCTCTCTCTCTCTCTCTCTCTCTCTCTCT
>JAJPUD010002242.1:40526-52736 GCA_023553655.1 Myrmecobius fasciatus
TCTCTCTCTCTCTCTCTCTCTCTCTCTCTCTCTCTCTCTCTCTCTCTTTCTCTGTCTCTCTCTCTCTGTCTCTGTTTCTCTCATATGCCTATTTAGTAAGCACTATTTCATTGAAATTATTTGTAAACGTGACTTTTGGCATGGCGGTCTTAAAAGAATAGGATATATTTATTCTCATATGTCTAAGGGTATTTGGATGTAGGCCTGCTCAAAGACAGAAGACACTAAATGACTTAATTGAGTCTCTTCCATTTGCATTATTCAATAGAAATATGCTAAGTGATCCTACTATGATCTACAAGTACAGAGCACCTTCTACTGAGAACTCATTTGGAATTTCCTTCTCCAATTTGTTGCCCTTAGAAATATATCTCCAGTTGGTTGCTAAAAAGATGTTCCTCCTATTTTTAACAATAATTAAATTATAAATAGAGGATAATTATTCTCTTATTAAAAAATAAAAGTCCTAGTCACAGAATGTAATCTTCATAAGAAAATATAGAATAGGGTTTTTTTTTAGGTAAACAACTCAAATGGATAATAAAACTTCCTCATTAGAGTTCACCTTTTTCCCCCTTAATACCATAATACTTAATTCATTCAACAAGCATTAAATAAATATCTGGTATACAGTTTAAGCATAAAAACCAAAAATATGCAACAAGGATAAAATTGACCCTTTATTAGGATATTAGGCAAAGCACATAAAGTTCCAGATATGTGACATCAAGAATTTTGTTCTAATGTAGTAAGCAACTCTAAGGTTATTTTCCAACATTAAGCTTGGTTAAAGCTCCCCCTAAGAACTCTAATGGTAGCCCTAAAATGTTGCAGGTGTCTTTAACTATTGGCTCAAGTCCATATTTTGTTGTGGACTTCCTATTGTTGACTGCTTGGACTAATTCTCCATTTCAATGTAATCAGTTAGTATCAATTAGTTTTTCCAAAAAGAATATTTGTTTTGAAGTTATGACAATCAGAGAACAAACATTTTCTTCCAACTGGTAGAAGGTGTACTTGATCTTTAAGGAGAGTGAACTGAGATTTAATATAGTTTCTACATAGCAGTGATCCCATCTTGTTTCCTTTCAAATGATTAATAACCAATGGTTTAATCCACATCTCAATTGCCAGTAGTCTGCATCTCAGTCATTGCACCTCAAAACCTTGGTCCTGGACATCTCTAAACCCAACATGAACATCGTTCCCAGACCTTCTTTTGTCTTTCTCTTCTGGCCTTGACCTTTCAAAGCTAACTGTGTTTTACTGTTCCCAATTTTCTTCATCTAAAATAAGAAATAATAAATGCAGAGTCAAAGAGCAGAGACTTTTTTCTTGGACTATAGGCTGACTTCATATGAGGAATGTCATTTGGAGACCTGGAATTGGTTGTAATCAGAATGCACCCAGAAAGGTGAAGAGGAAATTCAGACCAAAGAAAATGACTTTAGCTCATTTTTAGAACTTTTGGAATGCACTCCATTCCAGCTACATAGCCAATCAAAAATAAATTCCTCTCAGTATGTGCCTAATCAACCAGAATCAGTCATAAAATTTCTACCTGTGCTCTAAATGTCTCCAAGGCATTACATGTTATCATTACTATCTATAAACAGGCTTTTTCCCACCTCTTCCACAGATTTTTACTACTATTTGAAGTAGATAACTTTCAAGTTTCCTTCTAACTAATTTTTCTTGGTTCTAGTACAACTGTCTTTGTAATTTTAAGCCTCATTTCACTTTCCTTGGATTCAGTTCCTTGTCTGTAATTCTGGGATGCTTATCTCAGAGTGAGAATAAAAGATAATGAACAATGCAATTACTCTTTGAAAGGTATCGTGTACCAAATGAAGATAACATTAATATATGGGTATATTAATTTCCACATTACTTTACTGATAAATACTAATTTCTCATTTGATCAGTTGCTCATCCATACAGACCAAGATATTAAGAATGTGAATGAATCATTCTCTCTCAAATCTACTCAACAAAGGATCAAAAGTTCAGAACTGGAAGAGATCTGAGAGATCATCTAAATGCTTTACAGGTAAGGAAACTGAGACCCAGAAAGGTTAATTGATTCTTATCCTATAGCAAAGAACAGAGCTGATATTTGAACCCAGACTGCTCCAAATCTCAATTTGTTTTGTATTGTATTATTGCTTCTCAGTGATGTAAAGGGTTGTCATGCAAGTTGTTGGCTGTTAAATATTTAGCCCTACAACCAGACATGAAAATTGAGACTTATTAAAGCTGTCAATCTATCTTCTAAAGCAAAATAATGACAAGTGAAGAATAAAATCAAATTCTGAGTACAAAATGGTCAATGAACTGTGCACAGCAGCGAATTAATAATATCAAAATGGATTTTTCAACTCCTAGAGTTTAAATAGGCAATCAAGGAATGGTTGCTGCTGTTGATAAGCCTGAACAGTTTTACAGTCAGAAAACAGAGGGAATGAAAAAATGTCCACAAAATAGAGAATTTTAAAGCCTATTAAATATTTGCTCATGGGATCATTTATATTTATAAGTCCAAGCAGAGAATTACCTAGAAAACTGGAAATAAAACATGATTCAGCATGAAATTTAAGGTTTCTAGCTACCCAAATAGTTGAGAGCAGAATATTTACCAATGCTAGTACTTAAGAATTATGCAACACAAATACACACACACACACACACACACACACACACCCCACAAGGAAAAGTCTCATTGCCATATTCCACTTTTAGTTTAGGTTAGCCCCATGCCTTGATCACTCTATTTTTGTTCCTTCAATTCTCAGACATTTTCCTATCTCTTACTTTATATTTCTTTTATGACATTCTTAGAAATCAAACCAAAATCAATACTGTGAGAATTTATTAGGTTCATTTGAGAGTGTATTAGGTTCCTTTTAACCACTAAAGCCAATCCAGAGTTGAGTGTTCTTCCAAGAAATTATCTGGTAAACCTGTCCTAATCTATAGTCACAGTAAAAGAAAAGCTGAATTTGAACTGATCCATCTGTAGTGAGGAGATTTTCCAATAGGCTGGTCTCGTTATTCAAATGACGAAACATACATTTGGGTAAAAAGTTATTTTACAGAGAACTCACACAAAACAAGGCCTCGTATGGAGATCACAAGAAGTGAAGAATTTTGGAATAGATTGTGTATCATTGGAGACACTGGCAAAGGACCACCCAACATGGCATGTCCATATCAAAGAAGGTGCTCTCTGAGCAAAACAGAATTTCAGTAGCTCAAGAGAAACATGAGACGCACAAATTTAAAGACAGCTACACTCCAGGTGTTCATATGGACTATTTGTGGCTTTCAAACTTGTATTGGTCTGATCAGCCAAAGTCAGACACATTGTTTGTACCTTGACTCCAAGATAGTGATATTGTTTGGCCCTTTCTAAAAGTGAAGGACCATAATCAATTAAACAGATTTCTCTAAGAAAATTCTCAATCAATCACAGGAACTTTCAGGCTGTCTAAATTTGCCATGACCCATCCTGAACTCTCATTTGCTATATACAACCTATGGGTCCTTCTGCTGTTCAGAGTTTCATCTGATTTCTACATCCATAGAAGTAGGAATAGGACTGAGGAAAAACCTGGAAAATCCTCCATGAGCTTAAGCAAAGTGAAATGGATTATGTAGTATGTAACAGCGATATCATGGAATGATCAGAGTGAATGATTGTTATTCTCAGGAGCACAATGATCCACATCTCTGAAGGATTCAAGACAAAAAATCCTGTCCATATACAGAAAAGGAACTGATTGTGTCTGAATATAAATTGAAGCATTCTCTCTCTCTCTCTCTCTCTCTCTCTCTCTCTCTTTTTTTTCTCTCTCTCTCCCTCTTTCTCTTTCTCTCTCTGTCTCTCTGTCTGTCTCTGTCTCTCTGTCTGTCTCTGTCTCTCTGTCTGTCTCTGTCTCTGTCTGTTTCTCTGTCTCTGTCTGTCTGTCTCTGTCTGTCTGTCTGTATCTCTCTCTCTGTCTGTCGCTCTGACTCTCTCTCTGTCTGTCTCTGTCTCTTTCTCTGTCTGTCTCTGTCTGTCTCGCTGTCTGTCTCTTTGTCTCTCTGTCTGTCTCTCTCCTCCTCTCTCTCTCTCTCTCTCTCTCTCTCTCTCTTTCTCTCTCTCTCTCTCTCTCTCTCTCTCTCTCTCTCTCTCTCTCTCTTTCCCTCTCTTTCTCTCTCTCTCTCTTTTGCTTTTTTTTTCTTAGGGATTTTTATTAGGGTGGGTAATTTATGTTTTCTTTCACAATATGAATTTCATGGAAATGTTTTGTATAACTTCACATGTGGGTTTCTTATTGGGGGCTGGTGATGGGGATAAGGGAGATAATTTGAAACTCAAAAAGTTTTTAAAAACAAATGTAAACAAATTGTTTTAAATGTAATTAGGGTTGGGGCACAGTGGATAGATATCAGCCCTGAAGTCAGGAGGACCTGAGTTCAAATATGAACTTAGACACTTAAAGCTTCCTAGCTGTGGACCCTGGACAAGTCACTTAATCCCAACTGCCTCAGCAAAAAAAAAATAATAATAATTAGGGAAACATTAAATAAATATTTTTTAAAAAAGGAAAAGAACTGAGGATCTAACCTTTCATTTCATTATTATTTGAAGATCCCATTGAGGAAAATTCCTGCACCACTGCAAGATAGGCTCTCTCTCTGCAATTTATAATGTTAGTTTCCTATAGGTGACCCAAAAATAGGTGACCCAAAAAATTGGGAAATATTTAATAAAATGAATTAAAATTCAATGAAACATAGTCAACATTACATTTCAAAACAAAATCAATATGCAGCCCACAGGGATTCAGATGTCCTGGTCCCCATTTCTATTTGAGAATGACAACATCTAAAATGTCTATAAAAGAAGTAAGTAAATTTGAGAATTGCTAGTATCAAAAAATAAATAAAACCCTTTTTTACCTAGGTGTTTCCTAGATCCCTTTAGGTGCTTAAGCCACTGTCACTCAGACTATACAGAGAATAGAGTCAAGAATTTTGATTCGTGAAATGTATGGTTTCAGTTTGATAAAGCCTCATGCCTGTTACACATTCATGGCACTTAATCACAAAAGATCTGGTGCAGGAAACTGGTCCCATGAAGAATTTCTATGGTGGTAAAATAGCTCCTCTGCCTTCCCTGCTAGAACCTGATCTTGGCATTCAAAGCCACCTACAATCTGACTCAAACCTAATCTTACAGCCTCACTGAGACTATGACCCCTCATATATTCTGCATTTTAATTTAACTATTATCCAAATCTTTTTTTCTTCTTGCTCAACTTCAGCCTTGTGCTTCAATCTATCACTCAAATCTGTTCCTTCTTTGTTTTCTCTGTTAAAAAAAAAAAACAGTTGAAAAGCTCCCTTTAAGGCCCAATTTTACTGCCACTTTACCTACAAGGACTTCTCTAAGATAAATCCTCAGGCAAGCGTGACCTCTCGATCTTTAGTCTTTTCATACCAGGACCTTTCCTTAGCACTTACCTCACTTACCAATATATACTGCTGTTTGTACATTTCTGCTTTTCACTTTTAAACTCCTCCATTCTCAATGCTAAGATGCTTGCAAGTATGATATGTGCCTTATAATATACATTTTTATCTTTCACCCCTAAAATAATGCTACATATATAGAGAAGGTAATTAATAAATATTTATTGAATGAATATATTGAATTAATGATTATTTTATAGCAATTTTCTTTTTATTAGTTATATTCCTCAACAAATACAAACATTTCAAGATTAGGACAAAAAACAGTGAATCTATGAATTTTTTTATATTGTAAAAACCTATTTATGTAAATGTAAATGTTATGTAAAATGTAAAAACTTTTTAACATTGATTTTATAAAGAAATACATACACACATACCTTACATAACTTATTTAACAAAGTAGTAACAAAATGGTTCTATTTGATTAGATACCCTTTTGCATCTCTTTTTTTGTTTTCTTCTGTACATTTCACACATATATGTGTGTAGTATATTTATGTATACATATACACATACATATTGTTTAACCTGATTATATTTATATGTGTGGATAAATATATGTCACTCTTTATTATTAAGTATAAGTAACCTTGTGTAAATGATGGTGTCCATTAGACTAATGCTCATAAATTATTTTTAGGAATTACATTTCTAATGGTAGATTTTAATGATGAATAGTGAAAGAACAAGTGATTTTGTAAATAATTTCTAGAACCACCCTTACAAAACATTTTATTATTCATTATTATCATCATCAAATACATATTGGACTTATTTTGTGTATAAAATACTTTCCCTAAAGGAAGCTTGACTCAAAAATTACCTTTGCCCTTTACTCTTCTAGGCCTTCATTTACTGCCAGAGGCTTAAACAAATATGTTTGTTCTCCCCTGGATAATATTTGATATGAGCATATTTTAATGCTGCCAATAAGCTATAGAAAGAACAGGAAATGGACATTAGATGTGTGCTGAGCAGACTGAAAATGCATAGTAGGAATGTTACATAAACTTACTAACTGACATTTTCAGAAACAGGTAAAATTGACTTGTGATGTGATGTTTAAGATTTTTTTTAATCTAGTTATCCCTTAAATTATTTTTTACTATGGGAAAATTAGTTCAAAATGTTGAAGACCTTTTACAAATGGAATACTATCAGAAAAATGGTGGGGTGGACATCAGGGACATGTTAGAATGGAGAGCATGCTGTATAAATTGATCTAAGGACAAAAGTCAAGTCTTTGATGCACTCTGCTTTGGAAATGTTTGTTCACTTTAAAACAGAGGCAAAGGTAAGTTTCCAGACTGATGCCTATCAGGGCTTTAGTCGTTTTCACTTCTTTACATAGAATTTGGATATCTTTTATGAATATCTCAAGGCTAAAATGAAGTGAAAAGTATAATAAGAGTTCATATTTATATGGAATTTTCCTTCTAATAACCCTACTATGGACCACTAGAAAAGAAGGACCACCTTTAGTGGAAAGGATGTTCATCTGAAGACAGAAGACCTGGGACAGAATCCCATTTTTTTAGATTGTGATTTTGAGCAAGACTTTTAATCTAAAATCTCAGTTTCCTAATCTACATGATAAAGTACTAATTACTTGCATTGCCTGTCTCACAAGATTATTCTGAGAAAGGGCTTTGTAAACTTTCAGTGCTACATAACTGAACTTTTTATTACTCATATGATATAAATGAAGAAGAGATTACATGACTTGCTCAAAACTACACAGCTAACAAGAAGAAGAATGCAAATGGCACCAAGGGCCTTATTCTAGGACGAATGACCTTTCTGACAAAATGAGGGCAGGATAAGCCATCAGTAGAATATCTCAAGTCAAAACCCTGGCACTTTCTTAAATTACCATTCCTTTTAATGCCACTTTATGCTTTTCAACGTGCTTTCAGAACCATTAAAATGCTATCTTGGCAATTCAGGACTTTATTACCTCTGTCTAGAATATTATGAGAGCCTCTAATGGATGTCCAGATTTTAATCTTTCCCAACTTTTCATCCAACCCACACATTGCCACCAAAACCAGCTTACCCTGCTTAGAATGTGATTTTTTTCAGTTATTCCTTTGCAAAGAAAAAAAAAAGTCTACTACTATCTTGTAGTTAATCATTAAAAAACTATACAGTATATGTCTACTAAGTGCTAAGACACCATATTAGGCATAATTGAAAGTAAAAAGATATATACCATATCCCATTTGTCCCTTTAAAGAAAGATTAGAAAATTGCAATAGTCATGTACCCAGTGAATGGTATGATCAATAAGTGCTAGATATTGAGAAAAGAGACCACTAGAAACAGAAGGAAGATGGAAAGATTTTTGTGAAGAAGAAAGGGGAAAGGAGGGGGAAAGGCAGCCTTTAATTTGGGTCTTAAGAATTTTGGTAAGGTTTTAATAAGCTTGGAGGTAAAAAAAAAATAACATCCTGCAATAGAATCACAGGAGAAGATACATAGAAGCTGGGACATATCAGGCACGCCAAAGAGACAGACAGATCATTTTGACAGTGCTTTATGCAGAAGAGTCATGACAGAGATATAAATTTAAATATATGTGAGTAATATGTATATATCTAAATATATAAATATAGTCTATGGTTAGTATAGAAATAAATTATCTGAGGCTGAACGAGTCTAACGCATATCAAAGAGAACTGCTTCTCCTCCTTTGTGGGGTGACCATTCAAGTAACCTCAGCTATATAGCTGGGAAAAGGGCAGGCAAAGTCAAGAGCTATCAGAGATTTGACTATGCCTCCTATCTACAAAAAGGCATGAGGCCAAAATTACATGTATTATCCTTCAAATCCTCTATCCTAGGGATATGAATCTATGTTGAGAGAGAAAGCTACATTCCTTTTTATTCTCCAGAGGAGGATAGCCTTAGCTTTTATTTTCTAGCTTTGCCTCATCCAACAATAAATAAAAATATCACCACAAATAATGAACATCAAGTAAACTATCCATCCAAAAAAAAAGTAAACAGAAGTAAGAGTTCTACAAATTAGAATGTACAAAATAATGTACCATAATAAAGGCTTAGACACAAATAAATTATAAGTTTAAACAAGACAGAAGGAATGAATTTCTAGAGGTGAAATCCCTTTCTAAGCAGTCTCTACTAATAAAATACCTGGAAATTAAGGAATACAAGAGTCTTGCTCTAACATATGGCTGTGGCATAAAGGGCTTCATTTGAAAATTCACCATTCAAAAGTCTATCTCTCTTGACTGCCTGCCTAGAAATCTTTTTTATCTCCTGTGTAGTGCCTCATGTAGGTTATGCAGTATCAGACTCAGTAGTCACGTCTCACTGATGATGCAGCACAAGACTGTTCCTTTGTAAAATTTCCCCAGGCTCTGGTGGAAATGGGGTTATATAAGCTTAAAGATGACCAGGTTGGGAAAAACTTAGTTATACCACATTAAGCAATTAAGGTATTCAATACCCTTCATATTCTGGGGAAAATTTGCACAGTTTAATAAAAAAAAGTACTACATTTTCCAGCTGTACTTGAAATCATGAGACCTGAGTTTGAATCTGGTTCAACACTATCCATATGACCATGGACAAATCACATGCACAAATCATATGGATTATTTGTGTCCAACCTGTGGCAAAGCATTCCGAGCTCATATTGGTTGGGACACTCTGTAACTGGACTTTAATATAGTGATGTTATTTTTGGTCCTCTTGGAGAATAAAGGAAAGCAGCCAACCAATTTGGCCATAATATAGGAGCTTTAGTATCCCGAGCTATAAAATGAAAAAATCGGAACAAATGACTTGCAAGTTCCCTTTAGAATGTAGTTCCATTATTCTCAGAGCTCCTCTTTTTCCAGTGCCATCTAAGAATTATACTGTTCAAAGTTATAACACATGATTGTGATGGAGTACTATTATGGTTTAAGAAATGATGAGGGAAGTGGTTTTAGAAAAACATGGCAAGATTCCTATGAACTGATGCAAAGTGAGTTAAGAAAAGGAGAGCATTGTGCACAATAATAGTAATGTTGTAATGATAATCAACTGTGGAAAATATGGCAAGTGCTCCACACAACGATCTACACAATAATGAAACACCTCAGGAGAGAAAACTGATAAACTATGGGTGTCAATTAAAGTATAATTTTTTTCATTTTATTTGCCTTGCTTTTTTAAAAAATATAGCTATGACAATGTTTTGCATAATTTCACATGTATATTGTCTTCTCAGTGGGTAGCTGAAGGGATGAAAGGATGGGATTCAATGTGTTATTTATTTTTAGCATCCTTTTCAAAAAAGTTTTTAAATGTTAAAAATCAACAATATATTGAATTGCTTTAAAAAAGAATTATGCTATTCAAACTAAAAATTGTTCTTCCTATTAGAAAAAATGAAAACACTTGTATAAAGCATTTGATAACTCTTTAGATTATCAGGGTTAATGGGATTGTTTTGGAGAGAAAAGAAGGAAAAAAAGCAGTGTAGGAAAAATAACAAGGAAAAAGGAGATGAGTTAGAATGGATTACCTAAATCAATCTTGTAAGCAGATTTTAAGCAAAGCTTCAGTTTTGAACCTTAGCACACTGAAGTGGCCAAACAATTATATTTTGGGTAAATTACATCACTAGAGAGACTTAGAGTCGTAAAATTGGTCTCTGGTGCTCACCAAAAGTATCTAATAACTCCATTCCAATTTTCCACCCACTGTATGTAATTCATCTCACCTGGTACATGCACAGAATGCTTATTTCAAAGGACTCATTCAAATTATGGCACTAAATTTCTCTTCTGCTTAAGTGGTTCACAGCAAGCTTTCTATCCTTGTTCAACTATGCTCACTCAGAGTTCTTGCCCTATTCATTTAAATGAACCTCTAAGGAAAAACTAGAGAAATAAACAGGACAATGGAGACAATATGTAAGAAAAATGTTTTTGATTTGTGTTTTGGACACTTTTCACTTCTGAAATTAAAACGAAAGAGAATTGTGAGATTACTATACATTGTGTCTTGTTACAACATTTCTTTCTCAAAAAGTATTGTAGGTTTATATGCATATAGAGAGGAGAAGGAGAGGAAGAGAAATAGACAAAAAAGAGACAAAAAGAGACAGACAGAAAAAGAGAGACAAAGAGAGACATAGACATAGACACAGAGAGCAAAAGACAAAGATAGAGAGAAGAAATATAATTTGTGGAGTCATTTGCCATCTCTCTGCATTTGGAAAGTACTTTAAAGAACATCAAGTCAAACTCATTTTGCAGATGGGGAAACTGAGAAAGAAAGAGGTTTAGTCATTGGGTCACACAGCTAGTAAGTACATGAAGTGAAATTTGAACCAAGGTCTTCCTGTCTGTATAATCAACAGTTATTTCTTATTTCATGCTGCCAGTGACTCAGATGCTAAAATAGAAAAATTGGAACATTTTGGGGAAAAAACTGATAAAACAATGTGAAAGCCTAGATAGATTTTTTTTATTTTTAAAGAGTTTCAAGGGTAGAAAATGTTAACACAAAGGAGATCAAAAAGAAGGGCCACTAAAGATTTGGGGCTATATAAGGGATATGCAGCTCTTGCCATAATGGGTAAAGAAGGATAAGCTATGAAGGAAACAGCTGTTTTGTTCCAGGAAAATATGTTAAGAACCCCAGATGCTACATTGGTCAAAAGAAGAGATAAATTATTTTTCTGGCAAATTTCTGATGAGAGGTATTAAAGTATTCATATGCCAAATGGGCAAGAATAATCAAGGAAGCATGATTACTTTATATTTTTAATGTCAAGCAGAATTTCCTAAGATTTGTCAACCATTAGGATCACCCCTTATATATGATGATTTACATGAGTCTCCTGCCAGAAAGAATCTAAAAATAATTTCAAAGGATTATTAACTCCTGGGCAAATGGAGCACAAGTGGTATTCTCCACACTGCTGTCATTTAAAGGTAGGTACTTCAACTATCCAGACATCTATTACAACTGTTTTTCTGCTAAAAGCAGATGTACTAACAAATTCCTATCTTTCCTTATTCATAATTTCATTCTTCAAAATGTAGAGACAGTGAGCAGAGGCATCACTATTATGGAATACAATCTAATCAGTAAAGAGGATCATAAACTTAGCAATGGAAAGTACTTTAGAGAGCATCAAGTCAAACTCATTTTGCAGATGGGGAAACTGAGAAAGAGGTTTAGTCATTGGGTCACACAGCTAGTAAGTACATGAAGTGAAATTTGAACCAAGGTCTTCCTGTCTGTATAATCAACAGTTATTTCTTATTTCATGCTGCCACTGACTCAGATGCTAAAATAGAAATAGCATGAGCTTTGGCAAGGAGTGATTGCATCATCTTAGAATTAGTAAAACAGAGAGAGACAGAGACAGAAAGCAGCTAAATGGTGCAATAGATAACACTGGACCTTGAATTATGAAGGCTCATCTATTTGAGTTCAAATGTGGTCTCAGACACTTATTACCTGTGTGATTGTAGACAAGTCATTTAACCATTTTTGCCTCAGTTTCCTCACTTGCAAAATGAACTGAAGAAAATGGCAAACCACACCAGTATCTTTGTCAAGATAGGTCATAAAAAGATGTCATGAATAGTCAGACACACTTGAAAATGACTAAGAAGCAACTAGATAGAAAGGAAGGAAGGAAGGAAGGAAGGAAGGAAGGAA
>JAJPUD010002242.1:53136-65155 GCA_023553655.1 Myrmecobius fasciatus
AAGAAAGAAAGAAAGAAAGAAAGAAAGAAAGAAAGAAAGAAAGAAAGAAAGAAAGAAAGAAAGAAAGAAAGAAAGAAAGAAAGAAAGAAAGACCTCTACTGTGGTCTGATATTCTTCCTAGATTTTGGCAAAATAAAATTCAAAGAAATAAGAAAAAGAGTCAATAAGACACTATGACACAAAATAATATTTTTTAATGGAAAAAAGAAAACTGTCTAGTGCAGAGGTGCTACTGCTGGGACTTATAGGGGCAAGATCCCTGCCCTGCCTTTTTTTACCTTCAGCCATTCAGTCCAGGGTCAGTACTAAGTAAGCCATGCCAGCAGACTCTTTAGAGCAGGGGTAGGGAAACTTATTTTCTGGCAAAGGTCATTTGAATATTTATAATATCTTTCATTGACCAGACAAAATTGTCAATTTAAAAACTCAAACAATGGGAAGTTATTGTACCTAGCCATTAGCTCATCATCACCTGCAGTTGTCTAGGCAGAGTCAGACTAAATGATTCACCGGCCCTATACAGCATGTGGGCAGATATTTCCTCTCCTTGCTTTACAAAAACAGTGTGATTCCAAGGAAAGAGCATTAGATTTGGTATAAAAAAAATCAGTACTAGGCGGGCTTCTTTTGTTTCCAGTGTGAAAATTCTGTCAATTGTGTATATAGATTAGAAAAAAAAAGAAGAAAAAGCAGTGGCCCACGAATTTATGATAAAAAATGACTTTCCTGTTAGACACTTAGCAAATAACAAGTTTGATCTTTGACTTCAAAATTATTTCCAAATCACACAAGCTTTTAAAGAAGTCAATATTATCAGTTCCAAAATAAATCAATGTTCTACTTTGAGCTATCTTATAGGTTATTAGGAGGTCCTCTCCTCCCCCCCAAAAAAAATCAGAAAAAAGTGAAAGAGAACCTCTCAAAACAAAAGAAATTCACCAGGATCAATCTATGATATAAATGCTAAAATTAAATTAGGCTCATAACAGGAAAGTACAATTTTTTCCATCAACAGTTTGATTTAAATTATCTCCAAGAATTTTATTTGGTTTCTGTGAACAACTATTTAAGAGGTCCCTAGACTTTAAGATCCTCAAATCACAGTTCACACATTTGCATAAAAGAATACATAAAGCAATCAGGATGCAAATTTTTGACTTCTAAACATGATTTCTCCCAAACAGAAGATAAATGAAGAATAGACATTGTAATTTTAGGGGAAGAGCATGGTTTTGCTCACCCTCAATGCCATCCACTCCACTTGGCATTCTCTCTCTTTTCATTTCCCTTGAATTCTCAGCATTTTAGTCACTAATGGGTTTGACTACAGAAAAGAGACCATTATTTCCAGGGGATACTGTTAAAATAATAGATAGATTTTTTTCTTAGCACATCAGGATGGCTCATATTAATTGTTTCCTTTAAAGTTTCTGAAGCCTTAAGCCAAAAGATACTTAGGACATGAAAATATTATTGTTTTTTTTTTGTTTTTCCCCACCTGACCCCATAACTAGAAGAGAGAGTTTGAGAACTGGAAAAAAAAAAACTGAATGGTAGCAAGGAATCTTAAATGGCCAGGGAAAACATGGGACACTGTCAGGGAAGGCAGATCTAATTAGTTCATCCATTAAGGTTGTCCTAGAACAGCCAACAAAGTGAATCAAGACTAGGAGGGCTTATTTTGTTTCCAGTGTGAAAATCTTGCCAATGCTGTATATAGTTTAGAAAGAGAGAAGAAAAAAGCCATAGCCCATGAATTCATAATAAAATTACTTTCCTGTTAGATGCTTAGCAAATAGAAAGTCAAATTTTTGGCTTCAAAATTGTTTCCAACTTACACATGGTATGAAGAAGTCACTATTATCAGTTCCAAAATAAATCAATGATTTACTGTGAATTACATTGTAGGTTATTAGGGGTTTCCCCAAAAAAAATTCTTAGAAAAAAAGAAAGATAATTCAAGACAGTTCTACTCGCAGTTATCAAAGTATATGGAGTTGAAATAAAAGGTAGAGATCATCTTGTCTAATTCCTTATTCTATACATGAATTCTCAAAATAATCTGTCTAATCTTTTTTATTAAACCTGGCAGCCTTCAAATATAGTGTCCCAAAAGTCTTAATAAAATTGTCTTTTGAGATACTCTGCATTTATAGAGAGATTGTAGGCTTGCCTAAATCTTCTCTGGACTAAAGTTTCTAAGTTTCTTCAATTTACCATCATTTTTCACGGATTTACATCTCCTTATCATGCAGATCACTCTCCTATAGTTGTGTTCCAGTTAGCAAATGACTCTCATAAAATGTGGTAAGCAGAACACATACGAAACTATGATTTTATTTGTCCTAGGTATTAAATTTCTATGAATCCACTTGAAGATTAAATGTGGCTTTAGAATGTAACCTTTGTCAAAATTCATTCTTTTCAAGTCTCTTTTGCTATGCAACCACATTTTTCCATAATATATTTATATAATTGATGTGGGGAACCTTGGTGTAAGATTTAGACAACTTGCATTTGTGGGTAGAGAGCAGACCTAAGAGTCGCTGGGCTTACATTCTACCTCTCTATACAATCCTACTAACTATGTGACCATGGAAAATAAATTTGTGGGTATAGTATACCATGTACTACTAGCTTATAACTTATAGGTTATCAATTAATAAAGGTGGTAGTAGGACACAATACAATTCATCAAGTAAAAACTGAGCATCTACTTTATGCCAACCCAATATATTTAGTAGCATATTTACTCTTGTGGATTTGGGGGGAAATTAGTATATTAGGACACATTAAGAAACAATATATTTTTTATTTTTCAGTGCATTACAATTACGTACATCATCATATGATAAATCCACTGGGAACCATGCAAAGCACAGTTGTACAATAATTTAGAATGACTGAATGCTCTTCTAGGTTCACCAAATATAAACTAATAATTTTAACTCCTTTCAAGGAATTTGTGTGCATGCTAAATTCATATCTGTACAGAAAAGTTCCATTACTGAATCTTTAGATAATGAATGTAAATGTTATCATATATAAATATAACCATGCTCAGTAATCACACACAGAATATACTCTAAACAATTTTACAGTTTAAAAACATAATACAGATGTTTTCATAATTCACACAATTTATGCCTGTAGGAAATATTTCTTTATTGTAAAACATTTAGGACAATGCAAATAATATTTATCTCTCAGAGATAATAAAGTTGTTTCACTTTAAAACTGAAATGTACAAGACAAAAAAGTTTCAAACATCATAAAATACATGCACACATTCAAATTAAATAATATTTAAAATTAGATGTAACAGATTTAAAATACCTTTTCCTTAATACTTCTTTTTAAAATAGAAACAAATGTGTCTATATAGATGAGCTTTCATTTTTCTATCTACATCTTAAATTTTGTCATAGATTTACCTATTTTTTGAGGTGATGAACATAACTGTGCTGGCTACAGTGGCCCAAGGAAAAATCAAGTATTACCATGAAAGCTGGTCCCAACCAGGATGACAATCTTAGTGACATTCACTGGGTAGAGATCAAACATTTGTTTATTGATGACATGCATATATACAATTAATAGTCATTCAAAGTTTTCATTTACCAAGAGGTAAAGTTTAGGAAGGGAAATGGAATAAGATAATCAATCACAAAGTAAATAGTCACTTTTTACTTTATAAACTTACTTTTATTACATCCATAATTCATAGGCCCAGAACACAGAATGATTTTGCTTATTAATATGAGGATTAAATGTTTCTCTGATGATGATCAAAGTCCCCCCTCATCTTTAGTAAGAATCATTTTTTCAGACACCTTTTTTTTTTCTGAGGCAATTGGGATTAAATGGCTTGCCTACACAGCTAGGAAATGTTGTGTCCAAGGTCAGATTTGAACTCAGGTAGGTCCTCCTGACTTCAGGTCTGGTGCTCTATCCACTGTGCCACCTAGCTGCCCCATCACCTATTTCTTACTCTTCCCTTAGGCAACTACAGAAAGATCTATCTAAACTTTCAGAAATTTCATTTCTCCAGAACACCAAAGTAAAGGACTTGCCACTATGTTCAACTTTGCTCCTACTATCATCATCATCCCCTTAGTTAAGTCTCTTTCTTCAGATCTTCTTAGAATCACCAGGAAAAATTATGAAAAACTGAAGGGGCAGGTGAAATGGGGAAATAATTTTGTTTTCTGCTTCCTTAAAGAAACTCATAGAACATTGCCCGTCTAAAAAGAGACGAAATAATCAGTTCTTTAGAACAGAAAAATAAAATTTAATTCTAAAAAAAGGAAAACTATCACCAATTGGCCCATACTATATAACACTGTACATAAACAAATCCCTAGCAAATGCATTTTGATAATAATGATCAGAAGGCTGACTAGTAGTCTTAGGACCGATACTTAACTGCTAATCAGCATCCTTGGAAAACTGGGCTTAAAAGTTGGCACCATTAGGAAGTGGCCTAGTTATAGAGTAGAAATGGCTGGATAAGTACAAAGTCCTTTGAGTTCTCCCCCAATATTTCTTCTAATTTCAAAAGATCCAGAAAAGGTCATTATGACCATTTTAAATCTAAAAATTTAAGGATAATAAATCAGAAATCAATTAGTATTGTTGACCCAAACTTGTGGACCTATTATAGTGGACTTAAACAAAATTTTTACTGAACTATATCAATATTTATAATGGTTCAGAAGTCAACAGGATGAAATAGAAGAAAAACAATGGAGAGGAGGGAAGGGAGTTAGTAGAAGAGAAATAATCTGAAATTAACTGTTTTCCTTCCATTTCTCTTCTTCCCACTTTTGCAAGTTTTCTTTGCCTATATTTTTCCTTGACAACTGGCCTACTATAGACATTCCTGTGATAGTACAACAAAGATGTAAACTGACAAAGAAATCAATAATCTTGTACACTAGACTGACTTTTCTGCTTCATACCTTTAGGGTACAATTGATCCCAAATGCAGTGAAAGACAGATGTCTTCTTAGGACTAGTGCTGGGAAATGTCCATAATCATCATCCATTACTTCTGTTATTTATAATCTGCTTGCCTCCTCATGGAGAAGAAAAATCTCATGGCACAAAATGTGCCTCTTTCCTTTTCATCTTTAACCATCTTCCATCAGTCTCATCTCCTTACTATTATTCCCTTTCTTCTTTTCTCCTTCCTCATCCATTGATTACAAATGCTATATAGAGAGGTTAATCTGTTCCCTAAAATTAAATCTGCAACATGTTATAATTAAATGGAAAATAAAATTTGATAAGTAGAAAATAAGCTTATATTATCATTTATAAGTATTTCAAGTAGGAATTGATTCTTTCTTTGAAATTATATGGCCAGAGTCTATTTCAATGCATGGCACAAGTAAGTGGTTAATAAATATTTTTTGATTGATCGATAGGCCCAGGAACAAATGAGATTTTATAACAATTTCAAATTTATAATGGGTTTTCCTTCAACAACTCTTTGAGGTAAGGAGTTTGAATATTTTTGTTTCCATCAATTTTATAAATGAAGAATTTGAGACTCCGAGAAGGGATATGATTGGACTATGGTCCCCTACCTAGTAACTTTCCAAATCATAATTTTAATATAGACCTTCTGACTCCACTGGGTCTAATAGTCTTTCTGCTATGACATACTGCCTCTAATGTAGATATTCTTAATCTGGAATCCAATGACCTCCTCTTAATTTCAAGATTTGGAACCTTGGATAGAAAAAAAAAGTACATGTTTACTTTTACCAGCCTTTTTTAACATTTCCTTTAACTAGGGGGTAGCTAGGTGGCAGTTAGGTGGCGCAGTGGACAAAGCACCAGCCCTGAAGTCAGGAGGACCTGGGTTCAAATCTGGTCTCAGACACTTAACATTCCCTAGCTGTGTGACCCTGGGCAAGTCACTTAACCTCAAATGCCTCAGCAAAAAAAATTTCCTTTAACTATCTAAAAACTTTATTATGAGAAGAAGGGTATAAATTTTACCATATGCTAAGGGGTCCACAACACAAAAAAGGTTAAAAGATCCTAATCTAAAATGCAATATTTTTTTTTATTTTACTATGTTATGTGTATATGTACATATATGTTCATACATGCTTTACTTTTATTTTGTTTTATTTTTATACTGGAATGAAAGAAGAGCTAGAAGATTCAGCCAACTGGAATGTATAAGAAAAAATCAGTTTCTACCCTTCAAAAATGGTAGTGTAGCCCATGATGAGTGTGATTAATCTTAACAAAGATAACCAAGAAGGTGGAGTACATGTTCATATGTGTATGCTTGTGCATATGTATGTATACATATATATGTATACACACACATATATTTAATCTTATAGATTTTATATTGTAAACTCTTAAGATAGAAGAAATCAACTCATTTTATCTAATTCTTTCACAGTGTCAAATAAAGTAAAATTCTCATATGGGCTAATAAATGTTTCCTGTGATGGAAAATATTAAGGGAGAAGTAGAGTGTCACTTTCTAAGATATCCTTAAAATTGTTGTTTAAAAAATTTATGAGCAAAAGATGTGCTCCATGTTATTCTAAGGGGCTTAAAAAATTACATAACTGACCAACTTTTACACAAAAAATAATCTGACCCAAAAAGAAAGTGAATTTAATATAATTAATATTGCTCCTTACTTTTGAAGGAATTTCGCAAATCTGATTTTCTACAATATTACAGTATAAAGCCACCAAGTTTTTTTCAATTGAATGTTCCATGACTCCCTGACTCATGTAATTTGAAAATGCATTTTCCTCTTTCATATATATAAATAGGTACATATGAGAGAGCAAGACTTGCCTCTGGCTTCAAGATGAAAATTTAAGGTTAGCGTACATTTGTAATGAAAAACAATTAGTGCAAAAAGAGATGAATTTGAACACTAAAACAAAATAGAGAATAAATGTAAGCAAGCTACAACATAACTTGCTATGTGTAGAATTCAGCTAATCCAGGCAAATGGTAGATATGTTAAATAAATTATCTAGAAAATACTCAGAGTTCTCCACTCTGCTTTGGTTCTAGAAACCTAGCCAGAAGGAGATAAAAATTACAATTCTAAAATATCTCTTGGATATCTGATTATGGGAAAGCCCTTCCTATGAGACCATTATATTCCTCAGTGGGCAGCTGTAAAAGTTTATTTTCACACATGAAATTGCATCTTGGGATTATTTTAAATTCTGCAGATTCTATATTCCTCAGTGAAAGTAAAAACAAACACTGGAGAACAGCTGCCTTGGAACACAGAGGAGGCCCACTTGAAGAGGAAAGCATCTATCGTCTTTGAAGTAAGATTGTAAACATGCTTCTCAGGCAACCAGACGTTAAAGGCAAATATTATATTTTTCTTCAGATCTGCTGAAAGAAAATGAATGTATTTGGGACTTGGGGTTGATTTAATGCCTGAAGAACAAGAACCTGAACATTTGTCAGACTAATTCTAGTTTAGAAATTAATCAGAAAATATGTTAGGGAAAGGCCAAAGAAGCATTCCTGGAAGAAAGAAAAGGATGTTCCTTTAATCTACAATTCTCCTCTTGCTCTCTATTATTCATTAATATCTGTATCTAAGAGTACGAATTACAATTATATTTAAAGAGGAATAATTATATGATATATATGAGATACAATATAACATTCACAAGAGAAACTATCACAACATAGTAGATATATGGATATTCTCTCTGGCTGTAATATGAGATTAAATGAATTTGTATTTGAACATAAAGCAGCTAATCAAGGGCTCAGAACTTTATAAATGTCATTTGTGACTTTTTGTATTAAAATATTGCAGTTATACTACAGTTCATCCCACAGCAAAAGTAGCGAGGCAAAAAAAAAAGTAAAAAGGGAAGAGAGAAATAAAACTAATGCTCAATATATTCTTAGCAATAAACATCTCCAAGATTAACAATCATATGCTCTCTCTCTCTCCATTTGGCAGTAGGATAAGAGTGATCTACTGCAGCTTGACAGAGGGAGAGAATGGTTAAGGGTCCCACCTGACTAGCAAAATTTGTATACTTACTAGCAAAGTTTGTATACCTACCCAGATGCCACTCTACATAGCTGTCAAAGTTTACTCACAAATAAATGCATAAGATGAAACTGCTTTGACATTTTGAAAGATTTTTAAGCCCTGAAAAGAATTCTCAAGTATTACTTTCAGAATAACATAATTTTGGTTGGTTTTTTTATGGCATGTCTAATAAAATACACAAAATTACTGTGCAAAAGACATCATGGATTCTCACAGTGTGGGAGTAATTTTAGATCTTTTCACACTATTTTTCTAGTGTAAATATCAATGTTTAAATTGCCAGGAAAATTATATTTCTAACACTAATATCTATTCTTTTATTTCTAGCTGAAACTTATTAAAAAGAAAATATTTTGAGGGATGATCACGATGAAATACTAATACCTTTCTGTTTGGACTTGGACAGGACAGATTCATTCACTCCAAAGATTAATCTTTTTCCTAACTAATACATCCTGAGCCAGATTTTTAGTGAGCCTTAAAAACAGCAGTTAATTCCTCTAAAAACAAATATTATTACACAGGACTATGCTTTACCCTGTTGTTGGTCACATAGCTATATCTCCACTCAAATCTTATCAGACATAAGATGGATCACAAAACTGTCAAAAATTTACATACATTAGCAAAATATCATTACAAACCCATGAATCTCCAATTTAGCAGTCCAGATTCACATATACTTTCTATTAACAACAGAGAAAACATGATTTGTGATCTTACATTGAAATTTGATCTATTCTGCTTCACTATCTTGACCAAAATCACAAATTATGAGGCATTGATTAATTTAAAGTGCCTACTGCTGCCAAATCTTTTAAATATTCAAAAGCTAAAACTTAACATTTTACTTGGCATGTTGAAATCACATTAATTTTCTGCATCACTGAGAAATAAGTGGAAGAAATATTAGTGAATAATGCAGATGCTTCAGTATTCATGTAAAGTAAATTATATATTGCATAAATATGACTACTGGAGATCAAGTTAAAATTTCTTAAGTCTCACTCAAGTGAAAGTGCCAAGTTTGCTTTTAAAAGTCAAGACAATCATCAACTGAAATCAAAGTTTGATCACATATCTGAGATTTAAAAAGTTTCATAGAATGTAAGGTTTAGACATTTTGTTGTCTACCACCACCTCCATTTTATATATGAAGAGACTTGAGGTCCTTAGAAATGAAATGGTTTGTGTGGGATCGTAAAGATAGTAAATGACTACAATGTGATCTTATATCCTTTCTCCAAATCCAGTGTTCTTTTCACCTTTATGAAGTATCTTGATGCATAATCTCTAAAAGATAAGTTCTTCTCTTGATGTCAAAGAAACTAAATATTATTTCTATGACATAGTTTTGTTCTCAAATCTATATCACAAACATCTCTTGATATGACAGTGGAATTGTTGAGTTGGTTGATAGAAAACTGAAAAAATCCATGGGAGTGTTATTTAACTTGGTTTTATAGAACTACAGCCAAAAAATATTTCCGTTCTCATTTCCATGGAATGTCTTCTTAGAAGAGAAAGAAATTGCTTGCCTTAAATTGAATCTTTCAAAAATTTTCCTAAATGGACTAAGAAACTTTATGAATGCAAAGTGATAGAATTTACAAATTAGTGACAAAGAATTTCAGTAACTAAGCCAATTTTTACATGAAAATTCAGTTGCAGACTTCACTGGGACATGATTGTGCTTTGTTTTCTGTAATCTGGTCCACTTACATAAAAATCAACACTACCTCAATACATCATGTATCTGACTCACACATGGGTACAGTTGGTTGAAGGTGGGGTGTCTATTCGACTTTTGTTTTCTTTAGCATCATTCTGAGGTGATTCGCTGCCAATCCGACACTTGAAAACTTGCTTGTAAGCCTTCCTGAAATTTTCAGAGAGAAATGCGTATATTATAGGATTAACAGAAGAATTGCTGTAAGCCAGGCAGTGTGCTGTTATTCTGAATAAGAAGGAGGCTGTAGTCAATGGAAAGACGCCGAATTCAACCCAGAGGTGAATCACGTGATGTGGCAGCCAGGATATGCCAAATACGACTACTACCACGAGGACTGTCTGTGCTGTCTAAGGCAAAAAAGGAAAAAATATGTCAATGGCATCAATGAGAAAATAATTCATTCATTTAAACTATTAACTTTTTAGGTTTTTAAGATACCAAAAAAATAGAGAAGATATGAAATACTGTGTTGACTTAATTGTCATTTTTCCTGTTTTTATTCATTTTCTTGAGATCTTGAGATTTTTCTATGCTTCCCAAATATTATGTATTTATTCTGCTTCCCAATAATCATGTATATGAGATGTTAACTATCCCATATATATATATATAACATATACAGATTCCATATAGCATATCCCATAGCATATTAAATAGTTTGCAACAATTCCGAATCATAGAATATCAGAGTTGAATGATCTCAGAAGGCATACAAAAGTCAGAAGACTAACCTATATGAAAACCAGAATTCCCACCTCAATATTCCTAACAAGTCATCCAGATTATGTTCAAAGACCTCCACTAATTAAGAGTCCAGTGTCTCTAAAGATAGAGCATTCCACCTGGGGATGAATTTAAATGTCAAATTTTCTTTTTCTTTTCCTTTGATGAATTTTTTGCTTCTGTATCTCCAGCATCTAGTATTGTGCCTGAGATATAATGAGTACTTAATAAATGTTTGTTGATTAGCAAGCTTAACTTTCTCTATATATAATTTCTATCTTTTGCTTCAAGTTTCCCCCCTTCAGGGTAGCAATCCTTATCTCAGATCAAGTAAAAGCCAAGATAGATCTAATCAGAACAGATCAGGAAGGAAACTATATTTTATTAAAGGGTACCATAGATAATGTAGTAATATCAATATGCAATAGCATCCAAATTCCTAGGGGAGAAATTGAGAGAGGTGCAAGAAGAAATAGACAGCCAAACAATACTAGTGGGGGATCTCAACCTTGCTCTCTCAGAATTAGATAAATCAAACCACAAAATAAATAAGACAGAAAGGAGGGAGGTAAACCAATTGCTAGAAAAGTTAGATATGATAACTCTATGGAGAAAATTGAATAGAGACAGTAGGGAGTTTACTTTTTTCTCAGCTGTCCATGGAACTTATACAAAAATTGGCCATGTACTAGAGCATAAAAACCTCAAAATCAAATACAGAAAGGCAGAAATAGTAAATGCATCTTTTTCAGATCATGATGCAGTAAAAATCACATGCAATATAAGGCCAGGAGAAAATAGACGAAAAGCTAATTGGAAATTAAATAATCTAATACTGAAGAATGAATGGGTGAAAGAGCAAATCATAGACACAATCAATAATTTCATCCAGGAGAATGACAATAATGACACAACATGCCAAAATTTGTGGAATACGGCCAAAGCAGTTAAAAGAGGCAATTTTATATCTCTAGATGCTTACTTGCATAAAATAGAGAAAGAAAAGTTCAATGAATTGGGCTTATTATTAAAAAAAAAAAACTTGAAAAAGACCAAATTAAAAACCCTCAATTAAATACCAAATTGGAAATTCTAAAAATAAAAGGAGAAATTAATAAAATTGAAAACAAGAAAACTATTGAATTAATAAGTAAAACTAAGAGTTGGTTTTATGAAAAAACCAACAAAATAGATAAGCCTTTAGTTAATTTGATAAGAAAAAGGAAAGAGAAAAATCAAATTGTGAGTCTCAAGAATGATAAGGGAGAACTTTCCTCCAATGAAGAGGAAATCAGAGCAATAATTAGGAGTTACTTTGCCCAACTTTATGCCAGTAAGTTTGATAATCTAAATGAAATGGAGGAATATCTACAAAAATATAGATTGCCCAGGTTAACAGAAGAGGAAATAAATTATTTAAATAGCCCCATATTAGAAAAAGAAATAGAACAAGCTACTAACCAACTCCCTAAGAAAAAATCTCC
>JAJPUD010002242.1:65555-103219 GCA_023553655.1 Myrmecobius fasciatus
CTTGCTGTACCAGATCTAAAACTATATTATAAAGCAGCGGTCATCAAAACCATTTAGTACTGGCTAAGAAATAGAGCAGTCGATCAGTGGCATAGGATAGGATATCAGGACAATCTAGGCAGTAACTTTAACAATTTAGTGTTTGATAAACCCAAAGACTCCAGCTTTTGGGATAAGTACTCACTATTTGGCAAAAACTGCTGGGAAAATTGAAAACTAGTGTGGAAGAAATTAGGGCTTGACCCACACCTAACACCACATACCAAGATAAGAACTAAATGGGTCCTTGATCTAGATATAAAGAGTGATATTATAAGCAAATTAGAGGAACATAGTATTGTTTACTTCTCAAACCTGTGGAGATAGAATAAATTTATGTCCAAAGAAGATCTGGAACTCCTAAATGAACACCAGATAGATAATTTTGATTATATTAAGTTAAAAAGTTTCTGTACAAATAAAACTAATTCAGACAAGATTAGGAGGGAAGCATCAAATTGGGAAATCATCTTTACATTTAATGGTTCTGATAAAGGCCTCATTTCTAAAATATACAGAGAACTGTCTCATATATATAAGAATTCAAGCCATCCTTCAATAGATAAGTGGTCAAGGGATAAGAACAGACAATTTTCAGATGATGAAATTAAAACCATCTCTAGTCATATGAAAAGTTGCTCCAAATCACTATTGATCAGAGAAATGCAAATTAAGACAACTCTGAGGTACCACTACACACCTGTCAGATTAGCTAAAATGTCAGGAAAAGATAACGATAAATGTTGGATGGGATGTGGGAAAACTGGGACACTGATACATTGTTGGTGGAACTGTGAACAGATCCAACCATTCTGGAGAGCAATTTGGAACTATGCTCAAAATGTTATCAAACTGTGCATACCCTTTGACCCAGCAGTGTTTCTATTGGGCCTATATCCCAAAGAGATCTTTGAGGAGGGAAAGGGCCCCACATGTGCAAGAATGTTTGTGGCAGCCCTTTTTGTAGTGGCTAGAAACTGGAAACTGAATGGATGCCCATCAATTGGAGAGTGGCCGAATAAATTATGGTATATGAATGTTATGGAATATTATTGCTCTGTAAGAAACAACCAGCAAGATGATTTCAGAGAGGCCTGGAGAGACTTGCATGGACTGATGCTGAGTGAAACGAGCAGAACCAGGAGATCATTATACACAGCAACAACAATACTATATGATGAACAATTCTGATGGACATGGCTCTCTGCAACAAAGAATTGTCTCAAACCAGTTCCAATTGGTCAGTGAAGAAGGCCATATACACCCAGAGAGAGGGATATGAAATAGGGACCACAACATAACATTTTCATGCTCTCTATTGATGTTTGCTTGCATTGTTTCCTTTCTCTGATTTTTTTTCTTGTAGATAGGATTTTTCTTGCACAACTGGTCAAGCATTTCAACATAATTAACATGTAGTGGACTTCCTGCCATCTAGCGGAGGGGAGGGAACTGGGGATAAAATTTGTAATGGAAAGCTTTGTAAAGATCAATGCTGAGGAACTACCCACACATATGTTATACAAATAAAAAGCTTTAATAAAAAAAAAGTTTCCCCCTTCATACCAATGTGAGAATAAAATATATAATCCTTATTATAGCCTTCCATATACCTGAAGACAGATATCATGTCTCACTAAATACTTCTTTCAGCAGGCTAATTATTCAGAGGTAGTTCAATCAACTCTCATATGATCTGACCTCAGGCTCCTTCAGTCAAAGTTGCTTTCCTCTAGATGAGCAAAGCAGAATCACAGTAGCTCAAAATAAACATAAGATATACAAATGTACAGACTTCTCCACTCCAAATGTACATGTGGACTTTTGTGCCTTATCTGTGCTAAAGCTTTCTGAGTTCACATTGTTCTGATCATCCACAATCAGACATGCTGTACTTTGACCCCAATATAGTGATGTCATTTTGATCATCTTCAAGAATAAAGGACAGCAACCAACAATCAACCTTATCAATGCCCTTCATAAAATGTCATTAAAGACAATTCTGCAGATGTGTCTGACTGAGCCATTAATGCCATGAAACTATCACCTCCATGATTTAGAATACAGTGCACCAATGCAGTCTAAGACAACATGGCCTTTTGGATATAATAGCATACTGATAATTCATATTGAGCCTGCAGTCTACTAAGATCCCTACATATTTTCCAGGAAAAACTACTTTCTAGCCATGCATCCATACTGCATTTGTAAAATCTATTTTATTTTTTCAACTAAAGTATCTTTGCAAGGATGGTTAAGATTTGATGTTAAAATTTTGCGTATCTGAACAAGCTTCTGTATTTACTTAATTTGTTGCTCATATTTTGTCTTTTTTTGCATAGATATCTGATGATGTGGGTCCTATTGCTCATCCTTTTCTTGGATTTTATCTCCTATGAATTTTGGATGCCTGTTACTAATCTTCTTACACTATGCCTTTGAATATTTGACATTTTCCAAACATAACCTGCAAATTTTCACCTTAATTAATAAATATATACTAAGCACTTACAACCTGAAAGATAGCAAGGGTGCAAGGATTTAAAAGATGATCCAGTTCTTGTCCTCCAAGTCTCTATATTCTCACAGTACCCTAGAGATCCCAAAAACCTCAGGGTTTTTTTCTACTTTAATTTGTTTGCTTTAGCATAGCTGGCTCAAAATCTATGGAAATAACCAATAATATTTTTTCTATAACACAAAATACAACTAGATATCACCTGATGATGATAATGATAATGATGATGATGATAACTAGTATTTTATATAGTGCTTTAAGGTTTGAAATGAGTCATTATCTCATTATTATCTCACTTTCTCACTATAAATATTATCTCATTTTGTCATTATAACTATTGTGGAAAGATTGTTATTATGCCCATTTGACAACCAAAGAAAGTGAGGCAGAAGTTAATGACCAGCTCAGGGACATACAATATAAATATGAGTCAGAATTTAAACTCAGATCTTCTAACTCCAGGTCAAGTACTCTCTCCATTGTAATACCTAGCTT
Organism: Myrmecobius fasciatus; assembly: GCA_023553655.1. Classification (NCBI taxonomy): domain Eukaryota; kingdom Metazoa; phylum Chordata; class Mammalia; order Dasyuromorphia; family Myrmecobiidae; genus Myrmecobius; species Myrmecobius fasciatus. Next base: position 68,608 of record JAJPUD010002242.1, read on the forward strand.
CCCACAATGTCACTTATTCCTAATGTTCCTCCAGCCTTACCATCTGCTCTGCTTCTAGACCCTCTGGCATTGTCTTCTGACCTACTGGTATAACCTAAAAACCTGTAATCCTTACCATTAGTCCCTGCTACTCTACCTTTAGGATTTCTAGACTTTTTTTATCTTCCCTGCAGCCAAATGTTATTTTATTTGTTTTTCTCAATTAAGATATAAGTTCTTTGAGTAAAGGGACTATTTCACTTTTTCAATTTGAATCCCCAGTGATTATAATATTAATTGGCAAATGGCAAGCACTTACTACAGGTAGCTACTGACATAGTAAAACACTGGATTTAAGAGTCAGGAAGAACTGAGTTTAAAACCTGACTCAGATTTTTACTAGTTGTGTGATTCTGGGCAAATCAATTATCCTCTCTCAGTATGTTTCCTAATGTATAAAATGGGGAGAAGAGCAAAGAGTTGTGAAGATCAAGTAAAATAACATGGATTAAAGTTCTCTGCAAACTTTAAAGCACTTTTATAGTGCTTTTTATAAGCTACTTTTTAAAATTATTGATAAATATTTTTATTCATTCATCCATAAATATGGTAAGTCAAGTGGTGATGGGGAAAAAGCAGGGATCCAGGGACAATGTTTTTACCCCCTTTCTTCCCATGACTTTGATGGAAATTTTAATTCTACCTATCTTTGGGCACATATCTCTTTGAAAATTTCTAGTTGTGAATTTATTTTGTCTCAGTTACTAAATGATAAGCTTTTGCAAGCATAATATCTTATTTTTTGCATTCTCAATAGCATTACAATTTCTTGCAGAGAGTATTCAATAAATCTTTGTCTAATTAAACTAAGCAAAAATAAAATAACCTAAAAGCTAATAAGATAAATTACTATCCCTGTACATATGCAGATTTTATCAGGAAGGTTAACAATACCAATGATGAGTCATCAGGACACTCTAAAATATCTATCCTAATTATTTAACCATCATCATAAAAGATGTTGAAGAAATGTATAACCAGAAAAAAAAAAAAGATGGACCAATAGCACAATGAAAGTAAGGAAATAGCTAAATAACAGCCCATTATCGCTATGGATGTTCTTGCAATTTCAAGAGAATGAAAAGAAAGTCACACAGATATTAGGGAGACCCTGTGTTATTTCATAGATAGACATAGACAAGTTTCCCATGCAGTAGGAAGAGTCTCAATAACTGGAGAGCATACCAATATGGATCACAGATGCACTGGAGTAATGAAATAACATCAGAGATCCAGTTCTGTTGGATATATTCTCAACATTTTAATAAAAATTAAAAGTCATTGATACAGGTTTTCCTGTTTTTGCCATTATTATCAGAGTGATTATTCCCATTGAATTCCTACATAGTATTTAAGGAAGTAGAATTAGAATCCAGAACCGGGAAATTTAGGACTGGAATAAGAATGAAGTATAGATTAATATTTGGAACCAAGGATTTTGTCTTTGGCCAAATTTACAGAAGACAGAGACATACACAGTGAAAAAAGCAAAAACAAATATGACTTATTAAAGAGAAAAAAGACCTTAAATTAATAGCAAGCTTAATCTCTTACACTCTTCCAGTTATGAAAGGAGCCAATCATTTCTGTCACTTTGTTCATGTCATTAATATATATAATATAAGGATCTACACCAAATGCTGCTTCTAACTGTTACTCCAAATCCTATTTTGTGAGTAAAATTGTAAGACATTTTAACTTGCTGATTTATAAATACTCAACCCTTCAATGTACAATTACTGCATTTGCCTTTCTGCCTTCCATATGGATGATAGTTGGGGAACTGGCAAGGAACTAGTAAGTTGAGATAAGGTTCAGCAGAAAGTAGACATAAGGCACTATAGAACATATTTAATATGTCCTACATAATTGCTAATATTTATATAGTACTTATGTGCCAGGCACTATGCTAAGCACTTAACAAATATTATTCCATTTGATCCTCACAACAACCCTGCCCAGAGTCACAGAGCTAGTAAGTATCTAAGACTTGATTTGAACTTAGATCATCCTAATTTCAGGAAGTCAGAACTCCATTCTCTGTAACACTAGATGCCAGGGCAGGTGAAAGTTCACTTTCCTATCTTTGGGTTTATCTATAATGAATAGAAAAAAATCTAAGCCTAAAGGTACAAAAGTTGTTGACATAAAAGGTTTTTGCAACTGGTACATTCTGACCCATCGGTACCTAAGGCATAGCCAACAAACCCAGAGATTGAATTCTATGAAATTTCTGCAATGTGGCTAACCACAATAGCTAGCAAATGTAATGATTAGTTTTATAAGACCACAGAATTAAAGTCTATAGACTAGAGAACCTTCATCATTTAACTAAAGAAACTGAGGCCCAAAGCAGTAATTTCATCAAAATCAGACAGGTAATAAATAGCAGAATTAATGTGTAAATTCAGGTTCTTAAATTAGGAAATTTTTATACTTTGCCACTGTAATAGTTGAAAAAATGGCTCTTTTAGCTACATATGTAGCAAATAGATCATTATTCAGATAGATAGATATAGAGATGTACAATATATATGTAACATAATTGCATTGATAAAAGATTTTTCTATATATGTAATATATATAGAATTATTTTACATGCTTACAATGGATTTATCCAAATTAATAGGGATATAGATATACACATACTTGCACACACACACACACACACACATATGTATATATATATAAAATATTCCCAAAACAATAAAACAATAAGGAATTATATCTTTCTAATATGCCCATGAATGTTTCTTTGAAAAAATAAAAGTTTCCCTCTACATATTCAATTCTGTTTTTAGGGATCTTTTAAACCATATTTCTATATAGATTTTTCAAAGAATTAAACTCATCAATTTACTGGCAATTAGACAATCAGCAAGATCCAATTATCGCCACAAATATTTCCAAAGAGAAAAGAACATAGTCTTTGAGAGAACAGAGTTTTCTGGGTTGGTTTGGCAGTGGCAAGATCCATTAACAGGTAGACCCTCCCCATTTGCTATCCCTTTATCCCTCCCCCTTTTGCCTAGGCTGCCAGGTCCAATCAGTGTTGCCAGTTAGTAAGAATAACATACCTACTCATGCTACTTGGATGAAATGACAGTAAACACTAATCCTTCCAGTAAAATGGAAGACCACTATGCCCTACCATCTGCTCTGTTGCTGCAACCTAAGGGGAATTCTGGTTAATGCCATTTGCCCTTTCTTTACACCTTACAGACCTCCAGACACTATTGTCTAGCATAATTACACACACACACACACACACACACACACACTACACTTTAAAAACTCCTGAGATCATGCATCTGGATACTGCATCATTGTGATTTCTGGGCCTTTCCACCCTTCTTGTGTTGATTTATTTTCTATATTGTGTCCCCCAACTATTGCTCTCCTTGAGAGCAGGGACTATATATTTCTATTTGTATCCCCGGTGATTACTAAGTAATTTAGTAAGTGCTTAATAAATATTTTCCATTCATTCATTTATTCAATAAAAATAATCTTTTAACTTTTAATCTTTATTACTTTTACCTTTTTAAAATTCTACCAAAGGCTTCAGAACCATGGACCTATGCCTGTCAGTTACTTTGCAGTATGACTAGTCTCTGACTTATTAGTAATGAGTTATCTAATCCAAATAAACAGCCCAAGAGCATTTTTGAGAATACCATCATTTTATTTGTGACATCTTACCAAAGTCATATAAAACCTGTACATTCTTTTAAATACTCATAGCTAGAAATATCCTAGGGGTTGAAAACTGACTCATTTGTTTATTGCCTGTTCTGCTCATCTGAGCCTTCCAGACATGACATTTTTCTGACTGGAATGTGAGTCAGATTCATCTATCCAGATCCTTTGTCTTCTTAGTAGTTTCTTCCTATAGACTATGTGAAATGGCCCTGGGATAAATTTGAGCGGTATCAAATTCAGCTTTAACAAAATTAATATATGTTAATATACTGACATAGATACTTGGAAAACACCAAGTACTCAAAGTTTCTATTATTGTCTGCCAAACTTTGCTTTCAGGGATCAAGAATCTGATGATGCAAAGGAAGAATGTTAGGAAAATGGCAAATATGGGAAAGTCAACAGTTTAGGGTATTTTTATGGTCTCGGACTCAGTTGACTGTCAGAAAAAAAAAAATCAGTAGCAAGGTCACCTGATACCACTGAATGCTTGTCATTGACAAATAGACACTTCTTGCTTCCAAAGATATATTATAAAAAAGTAAAAAAACTTCTAATAGATAAAGTACAACAATAGAAATTATTATTTTCTCCCAAGATCCAGGCAATAGAAAACTTTAAAAAAGATTTCTTTTAGTTTTTCTATCTGACAGTTTGGCTGTCAGATTCAGGGAGGAGAAAAAAGCATTTACAATCCCACTAAGGTTCAAGAGACTTTTTCGAACACTGAATTCATAACTTGGTCACTATAATGCATTTTTTCAATTAAATAAGCAGGTGCATACTTGGTAAAATATTTATTAAGCATCTACTATATTTTGTTCCTATAAAATATTAATTATTATCACAAATCTAAGAAACAAGTGGAGGTTCACACCAACACCACAACACATAAGCTATTCAAAAGATACTTCATTCAATCCTAATGATACCTTCTAATTCTGAACTGTTTTCCAAAGAAATTGATGGGAAAATCTATCTTCTTCCTATGCATTTTTCTCCTTTGAAATATCAGAATGTGATTTAGAAAGCTCACTTCTGCTAGAAGGAGTTTGTTTTCTTTGATGCTTTTTTTCTTACAGATTTTTTCTATTATCAGAGCCATAGCTATACCTGTTATGTTTGTTCCTCACTTACACTGTTTTTTTCCCATAAAGGGTATTAGAGAAAATCATTTGATGGAAGAAAATACTGATATGGGAACTGCATTAAATCTCTACATGGATTCTCATTGAACTTGGTACTGAATTCTTCCTAACCTTGTCTCTTTCCTCCCTTTCATTTCTGTACCATAAATGTCTGGTGCATTAAATTCTATTATTTTTCTTCTTTGGAGATGAGCTTTATTCAAGGCATCTGAAAAATATAATTCTTCAAAGAATGTTGCCAGCAAAATATCTGATGGAACTTTGCTCAAAAGATAAGCAGATCTTCAAAGATCTCTCATGGATGGGAATGATGAATAGGATTTTTTTGGAATTTTGTAACTAAACCAAATGATTTACCAAGTACTTTAGACCCAAAGAATCAATGATTGTATTAGTATCCAAAACTTGGAAGAACCTTAAGAAGTCATCTTGTCTACATTTAGCTCAACTTTCTTGCTTCAACAGAAGCTCATTTACTTTCATTTGACTGTGCAGGAGGTTATCAAAATGTTAATTATCCTATTTCTCAGAATAAGCCCAATTTTCCATCTTCTGGAAAACATAGCAAGATATATGAAGAAAAGCTTAAAAACTTTTTCACAGATGTATACGTCATAAGGTGGGAACAGAGGAAAGAGTACACAAATTATGTTTACACAAAGGCTACATGCCAATTTCAAGGTATTGCAATGAAAAAAAAAGGTTAGGAATAAGTTCAGTTCATGATTCAGTCTATTTAAACTGTGCTCTTTCAAGTTAGATGGGAGAGAAAGAATTGGAAGGATCAAGTTCAAAATAGCTAGAAAGACAAACATACCTGAAGTTCCTGAACTCAAAGGTAAAGAGTATTTGCTTACCTTATAATCATGAATTTGCAAAAGGCTTGAGCTGCTTTTTCAGAATTAAAAACCACACATACCCATAGATATTTTACCTATCCAAGTACAATTCAAGATCATAATATCATAGAATCACAGGTAGAAAGGAACTCCAAGCCACCTAGTCCAACTGCATTATTTTAATATGAAAAAACTTAGAACCACGGAGACTAAGTGATTTGTTCAAAGTTACACAAGTAAAAATCATCAGAGGTGGCATTTGAACTCATGTCTTTTGACCACATCCCAAGTTGGGGCAGCTTTTTTTTCCCCAGGACCAGCCCTAATGGTAGTGATGAAGTGGAAGTGCGTGTTTTCTGATATGAGTTTTACATGATCTGAGTGCGTTTAATAATATTTTCTACTTTGATAATAAATCCTGACCTCTTATGATACGTGTGATTATGTCTTTTTCTTTGAATCTTGGCCCTGATTGTTAGGATAGTTAAATATAAATACAGGCAGTCAGCCAATAAGCATCAGAAAGTGCCTAATGTGGTCAGCTACAGGCATAATTTCAAGCACACTGCAACATCATGTATCATACATATTACACTTGAAAGTTTCTTCATTGGAAGTCAATAGAAGTATAAATATGATATTAGCCGAAAAAATTTGAAGGAAGTTAGGCATATCTGAATAGCAGCTTATTTTTTCTTAATTATTGGTGAGCTTAAAAGAGTACTTTCAGTAGAATTACAGGAAAGGAAATATGATTGTAATAGATTGAAGAATGAAAAGCTGGTGAGAGAGAGGAGACAAATGGAATAGACTACTCTTTTTTTTTTTTTTTTTGCTGAGGCAATTGGGGTTAAGTGACTTGTCCAGGGTCAACAGCTAGGAAGTGTTAAGTGTCTGAGACCAGATTTGAACTCAGGTCCTCCTACTTCAGGGCTATCCTCTATTCCCTGCACCACCTAGCTGCCCTAGACTGCTCTTTCTATAAACAACAATAAACACTTACTTTTTATATACCAACAACATTTGTAGAATATCTTAAGTTTTGCAAAGAGTTTTACAAATACTGTTTCATTTGATCCTCAACACAATTCTGGAAGATAGGTATTATTATTATCTCCATTTGACAAAAAAAAAAAAAAAAAAATGGCAGACAGAGATTAAGTGACTTGCCTGAAGTCATACAGCTACTAAGTGTACAGGCCTGAATTTGAATTTAAATCGTCTTGACTCCAAGTTCAGCACTTTCTTCACTTAGCTGACATTATGAACTATAAGATAGTAATAAGGGGATGGCAAGATCAAGGATAAGGCAATTTCGTGATTCCATGCTGATAGATGTTTCCCATTTCTCTTCATTTCCAATTTACAAAACATCTAGATTCTTTCAAAGCAAAGCTCAGTTATTACCTTCTGCTTAAGACTTCTCATAATCCCTTCAATTTTTAGAATGTTCTCCCTTGAAATAATTTTGTATATACTTTGCATTCATTTACTTTATCTATACATATATTTCATGCCACAGAAAGAATAAAAACTCTTTGAAAGCAATACCGGTTTTTTGTTTTGTTTTGTTTTATTTTTCTTATCATTCCTGGTACCTACTAGTTCCTTACACATATTAAATGTTCATTCAGATCTGTTTAATTTGATTTTAAATGTGTCAAATAAGAACATGTGAAATTTCTGTCTGGTAGCCACTGGAATTCTTCTTACATTCCTTCTCTCTTCTCCTTCCTTCTCCATTGTACCTTTAGATCTTGCTAATGCCAAGGGCTGTCCACCTCCTAAATTCTATCTCTATTTTTTATGTCATACAAATTCTAGTCTAGGGATTAGTAGTAGGTAAAAGGGGAAGTCAAAATAATAAACATTTATGTAGCACCTACTACATACCAAGCACTATGCTAATTGTTTTACACATATCTCATTTAATCATCACAACAAATCTATGAGGTAAGTGCTGTTATTATCCACTCCAAATCCAATTTCTTAAATTGAATAGCCAGAACACTCAGTGACATTAAAGTTTCCTTTAAAATATAAACCGGACTTGTGTAACCAAAGCATCACCATTCTGATTTATATGCTAATTGGGTCACATATAAATTCATAATGTCTAAGTGCTACCTAACCTTTGTCATTGAAAAACAATTCAATTATTTAAACAAGTATTTTCAAAATCTCTGAACTCTTAATTTACTTCAGTTCTTATGATACAATAACAAACAATCCATTTTATATAACACAGTTTGACCAGGTCTCCCCCATTAGATGGACATCCATATTTTTATAGTTCTTTTCTAACACAAAAAGTTCTAGTAGAAATAAATGTGTGCATGATGCCTTTTCCTTGATTTTTATTCTCTTAGAAATGGAAAAAAGAAGGAATATGAAAATGTGTACTGATACAAAATGAAATAAGAATAACAAGGAAAACAACACTGACTAGACTAATATGAACAGAAAGAAAAGCAGAAATTAAAACATATATATGTAACTAAAATGACTAATCTTGATCTTGAAGAAGAAATACCAGAATGTGCTTTCCTCTCATTTGTAAAGAGGGGGAAATTATGAATGAGGAATAACATATGTGTGTGTGTGTGTATAAATGTGTGTGTATTCTACCCTGATTAATTTGTTAATTTTGCTGGGATGCATTTTTTTTAATTCTTTGTTATGAGGGGCAGTCTTCAAGATTAAGGAATGGGGCAGCTAGGTGGCACAGTAGATATAGCACCAGCCCTGAAGTCAGGAGGATCTGAGTTCAAATGTGGCCTCAGACACTTAATATTTCCTACCTGTGTGACCCTGGGCAAGTCACTTAACCCCAAACACCAACTGCCTCAGCAAAAAAAAAAAAAAAAAAAATGGGGGAAGGATCAGTTATATATTGAGAACTAAATAGGAGAAAAATACAAAAGATATCAAAACCATTTTAAGAGAATGATGTAATGAGTTCATCATCATTTATCATATTAAAGGAGAGGTTTAATCCATCTGAGATACTGCTTGATATTAAAATTTTCTACATTCATTGCCAAGTTGAAGTCTTTATAATTTCCAGGATTCCTGCCAAGCCTGAAATGCTCTGGTTCTTTCAAACAAGTAGTTTATTTGGAAATATTATTTTGTGTAGCATAATATCTTCTCTTTAAATAATGAAATCTTTTATGTAAAATATTTAGTTTGAAAAATTAGAATGGGAAATCTTTAAGAAAGTATAACTACCCTAATAGATAAAATAATTAGACATATGTCTCTCTATTACCATGGTTAGACTGCCTAAAATCTTGGTTATTCTGTGCCAAACAGAAATCAGATAAATACTGTCAAAGCAACAGTCAAGATGATTTAGTTTCAGAGAATTCAGTGTTTCTTGAAAATATAAAAACTTACAAAATAAATAAAAATTGGACAGCTTCATATTATGCCATTAATCAAAGAAGACTTGTTTAGACTAGTATTCATTTAGCAGGAAAGACAATAGCAAAGAGCTAATTTCCCCCTGGAACTCTTTGTAATCCCTTCCATATTCTCATTCCTGACCATGTACAAACATGAGACAACAAAGATCAAGGAACAGCCTAAAATCTTTTTTACAGAACGGTTAGGGCATCACAGTACTGAAATCCAAAGGAACAAAGCAATGGTTTTCTGAAATAATTTAGAAAAGTACCATGGGAATAGTGTAGAAGGGGAGCAATTCATTATGTTTGTTTCTCTAATATTTTCACCCTAATCACCCTTCCCTACTTCTCCTTTTAAAAATGAACAACCCTTAAAAATACATTTACCTCTCCCAGAATTAATTCTATGATATACATTTATTTATATTTTTCTTCCCTTTTTATTAACTCACTACCCCAATGACTAATGCAGATATTTAAAAGTTCATGTTATTATACCAAATGCTTGGAATGCTAACTAAGGATAATTGTATCCTAAGAGTTAAGATCAAAATAAAGAGAATGATTAGGGATAAAACCTTATAAATATGTGAAACTTCACCTTTTTCTTCGATGCTTCTGACTTCTTTGACATATTTTTCAGCTTTTTATGTAAATGGTTAAGCACCTGAAAAGAAAGCATAGGATAATTGTTATGGCTTCAGTGAAGCTTTTTACATCTTATTGTTTGTAATACAAAGATAATCACTAAAAAATTGAAGGTAAAATGTTAAGAAAATCAAAGTAATCAATGAAAATAAAATGTGAATGAAGATGACTTAGTAATACCAAATCTCAAACTGCATTACAACATAGTAATCATAAAAACAAGCTGGTTTTAGATAAAAAATAGAATAATGGATCAGTAGAATAGATTAGGTACAATATGTTATAGCAAATGACCACAGGAATTTAGGTTTGATAAAAAACCCAAGCTTTAGGGACAAGAACTCACTATCTGACAAAAACTGCTGGGAAAACAAGAAAATCTGATGGCAGAAACTAGGTAAAGCCCAGCATCTCACACCACATACCATATACATAAAGGGTGATACCAAAGCAAAGTAAGAAAGCACAGAATAATTTACCTGTCAGATCTATGGATAGGGACAGAATTTCATTCAAAGAAGAGAGAAAAATCATTACGTATGTAAAATGGAAAATTTTGATGTATATTAATTTTTAAAAGTTTTGCATAAACAAAATCAATACAATATTAGAAGAAAAGCAGAAAACTGGAAGAAAAAATCATAGCAAGTATCTCTGATAAAGGTCTCATTTCTCAAATAGATAAAAAACGGAGTCAGATTTATAAGGATATAAACCATTCCCCAATTGACAAATAGTTAAAGGATGTGAATAGGCAGTTTTAAGATGAAGAAATCAAAGCTATAGTTACATGAAAAAAAATGTTATAATTACCAATTATTAGGGAAATGCAAATTAAAACAATCCTGAGTTTCCACCTCACATCTCTCAAGTTAGCTAATAAGACAGAAAAAGAAAATGATACATGCTGGTAAGAATGTCAGAAAATTGAGACATCAATCCGCTGTTGGTAGAGTTGTGGATTTATCCAAATATTCTGGAGAACAATTTAGAACTATGTCCAAAGAGCTGTAAAACTGTGCATACCCTTTGAGCCAGTAATCACACTGCTAGATCTATTTCCCAAAGATTTTTTAAAAGAGAAAAGAACCTATTTGTACAAAAATATTTATAATAGAATGTTTTGTTTTGTTTTGTTTGTGCCAGCAAAGAATTGGAAATTGAGGGGACACCCATCAATTACAGAATAAGCTGAACAAGTTTGATATATGATTTAATGGAATAATGCTATAAGAAATGATGAACAGGATGATTTCAGAAAAATCTAAAAAGTAAATGAATGGTACAGAGTAAAGCAAATATAACCAGAACATTACATGCAATAGCAGCAATATTATACAATGAAAAATTGTGAATGACTTAGCTATGCCCAGCAATATTTTATCTAAGACAATCTCAAAGGACTCAAGATGCTATCCATCTACATAGAAAAAATTGATGGTGTCTGAATGCAAAATAAAGCGTACTCTTTTCTTTCCTTCTTCCTTCCTTTTTTTCTTTTTTCCTTTTTTCCTGCTTTCCTTTTTTCTTCCTTCCTTTCTTTCTTCTTTCCTTCCTTTCTTTCTTTTTTTGGGGGCTCAATTTTTTTTTCACAAAATGACTGATGTAGAAATATTTTTATATGACCTTTATATAACCTATATCAGATTGTTTACCATCTCAAGGAGTAGGGAAAATAGGGAGAGAATTCAGAACTCAATTTTTTGTAAAAATGTTAAAAAATTGTTTTTCATGTAATTAAGCAGAAAAATAAAATATCATTTACAAAAATTTGAAGTGATACTTTTAGTTTTGAATTCATATTCATTTTTACAAGAAAAACATTTGGGGTTGAAATTCTTAGGCACTGGAATCATTCACATATATACCATTATTTTTCAAAAACTAAAGATTACATTGCCTGGAACAAATATGCCTTTGAAAAATCAATGTCCACACAAAATCCCTGACATCTAATTAACAAATGTATAAAGTGTTTCATACTATCTCACTGGATTCTTATACCCTCCCAATAAGTAGGCATTGTTGTCCTTTACACTTTACAAAGAATGAAATCAAAATGAAAGAGATCACACAGCTAATTAGGATCATGACTGCCTTGTTGTTATTCAGTTGTGTCTCTTTCTGATTCCATTAGGGCTTTTCCTGGCAAAGATGCTAGAGTGATTTGTCATATCCTACTCCACCTCATTTTACAGATGAGGAAATCCAAATAGGATTAAGTAATTTGCCCAGGATCAAACAACTAAGTGGCTAAAACCAGATTTGAACTCAGAAATATGAGTCTTGGGGCAGTTAGATGGTGCAATGGATAGAGCACCAGCTCTGAAGTCAGAAAGAACTGAGTTCAAATCTGGTCTCAGACACTTAACATTCCCTAGCTGTGTGACCTTGAGCAAGTCACTTAACCCCAATTGCCTCAGGAAAAAAAGAAAGAAAGAAACATGAGTCCTCTTGCCTCTAGGTACAGTACTTTGTGTACTATGGCACTACCTAGCTGTCCCATGTTATGATACTTTCACTCCACATAAATAAAAGTCATGGTATCTCATTCTTGAATGCCCAGAAACTAGCATTATGTCTGGAGAACAAGATGTTCAATAAATTCTTGCCAATTGACTGCTCTATAACATATTGTTGCATGTCTATATCTTTTGCTACTGTTTTCTTGGCATTCCACAATAACACTGCTGGACTGCTGAAATTGTGCTTCCTTGTTGGGCACTTTGCTTATGACTATCCTAGAGCAAGTTACCAAATAGTATACATTTTAGTGCTAGTTATTTTCTATACCTCTTGTTCCTGCTTGAAATATATTTTTAAGAAACTGCACTTAGCATGATAGCTACAAAGAGAGAGAGAGAGAGAGAGAGAGAGAGAAAGAAAGAGAGAGAGATGATAGAGATATAGATAGAGATGATAGATAATTAGAGTTAAATTAGATGATCTTAAGGCATAATTAACTAAAGAAGAAGTTTTCTATAAAATATCTCTGACAACTGATCATCTGTGTTTAAATACCTCAAAGAGGAGTGAGCTCTTTTACAAGTTAGCTTATTCCATTTTGGGACATCTTGAATGGTTAAAATGTTATTCCTTATTCTAAGCTAAAATTTGCCTCCATATAACTTCTAAGAATTGACGCAAACTCCTTTCTAACATAACATAAATTTCATTGCCACTTCTTGGCTCATGAATAAAATCTGTTCTGGGAAGTGTCATTGTTAATTGATGATATATTCATGCCAATCTCAGTTAAATTCCTAGATTCTTAGAGTTAGAAGGATACCTCATTTCTACCATCTCTATTCTACATTCTACCATTCTACCATCTACCCCTCATACCATCATTTCTACAACACAACCAATGAGGTCTCATTTCATATCTTCATCTCTAGTGAAGTATAACTCACCAGCCCTCTGAGGGATGTTTTTGGCTAAATCTATTTGAATCATTTGGAGTTTTGAGGGGTTTTTTTATGCTAAGCACAGGTTTGCTTCTCTGTAACTCTTACCCCCAAATTCTAGTTATATGCTGGATTCAAGCTGGACAAGTTTAATTATTCCTCTATGTGATGACTTCCCAAATATTTAAGGACCATTATAACATCACCTCTGACTTATTCACGTTATGTCTCTAGTTTCTTCATGCAATCCTCATAAAGAATGATTTTAAGTCTTTTCTCGATTCTGATCATCCCACTCTGGATATGTTCCATTCCAAAATGCATCCATCTTTGTCTACAGAACTGTAAAATTTGGCACCTAGAATTAGATGTAATATACCAGAAGTTGTTTGATCACAGCAGGGAAGAGTGGGATCATCCCTGTCTTTTCTCTGGATACTGAGTTCTCTTAATGAAGGCTAATATCACATTAACACTTTGGGCTACCACATTACACTGCAGATTCATATTGAGTTTGTCATTCATAAGAATCACTAGGTATTTTCCACATGAAGTACTTTGATAGACTTGTTCAATTTGTAATTTTGTTAGCCAAGTAATATAGTTTGTATTTTTAATCAACACTTCCTTGATGCTCAGGAGTGTATTTTAATTCTATGTTGCATATAAAAATGTTTGACTGTAGATATAATAATCTCCTAAATGAACCCTGTCTTATAATAACACTAACCCTGAAAAAAAATTATTACTGTGTTCCAGTCCTCCAGCTGGGTATACTCCAGAGGAAAGTTATCAGACTTTAGACATTATTTACAACTTGCTAGTTTAAAAATGGCATCAGAAGATAGTAATAGCAACATCCAACTTCTGTGATATAGATAAATAGATCCTTAAACACTACAAGAAGATATTGATGAATTCAGACTGAAGTGACTACATTCCTTCTGTCACAAAGAATAGATTAGAAAAATACATTGGCTTTGAGATAAATTATACTCTGATACAAAACTACAAAATATTTTAAGTTTTGGGGGACAATGAATATTCATTAATTTGCAGGACTTGTTCTATAAGTACAGTCCTCTTATTTGTAATATCAGTGAAATTCAGATTTGTCTACCTGACCAAAAAACGGCTTCCCCATAGACCTGGCCCCTATTTACTTGGGCTATCATTATCTATAATACCATTACTCAAATGCAACCTGTATAGTGAATGCATGGCCAGTTATTATTAACCTGAAATTACTATATTAATTACCTGGGAAAAAAACTGTCTAAGCTCATACCAATGCTGCCAACAGCTGAATAGGGAAAAGAATACAATGATCCTGTCTGTGACTACAGCAATAGCTCAGAACAAAGTAGAGGCATGGAATTCAGAAATACCATAAGGTGTCAAAATTTTAGAAAAATATTGTTAAGACTTCATTTTTTTGTTTTCTTAATTTGCAAAATAATGGGATAATGGAAGGAATAGATTAACTAATTAATTAAGTTTCTTCATTAAAATTATAATAAACTATTTTTAAAAGAAATAATTTGATTTATATTAATAGTTCACCAACTCATCTCCTAGCAAGCCTCTACTAAATATACCTCTTTCCATGGGAAAAAGTGGGAGTAAGAGAGCAAAGGAATAAGTATTCATTAAGTGTCTACTATTCCCCAGACATTGTGGTAACCACTTTGCAAATGTTATTTAATTTGGAATTTCCCCACCACCCCCCTTCCCTGACACCTCAAGTTCTAATGATTCTAATAATGAGTAGAACAAGCCTGTCCCACCCTGACTCTCATAGGATTTATAATAGAGATAAAGGTCTTAAGGGAAAAAATAAAATTAAAAATCAACGAAATAACAGGGACAAAAAAAAGAGAAATCCCAAATATTGACATTACCAATTCCTAGAACAGAATGTTACAGGAGAAAACAGTTTCACAGGGAATATGTTATAAGAGGAAAAGTGGCTTATAGCATCATTTTAATAAGGTTTCACAACTTTATTATGGGGTTGTGTTTATAATATATTAGCAAAGAGATCCTATCTACTCCTAGACATGTGATCCTATGAGATAATTCTGAAATAGTAATCCAGAATGGGGGCATTAAAACAATTTTAGTCTCATGTGTCCCACTGGCAGGTTGAAGGTGAAGCCAGCAGACCTCTTCTCAGAATAATCTTTTTAAATAATTGAAAATGCTAGCCAACTCTTAGAACTGAATGAGAATAAAGACATGGGATTTTTTCCATGCAAGTTTAGGGATCACCTGAAATCTATCCATTGAATCTTTGGGTTAAAAATCCCTGATCTAAGGCAATGTATGTCTGTAGTTTTGATGGAATGGCAATGTTCCAAGAATGGGAAAGTTCTAAAGAGTACAAATCTATATAGGGAACCAGAATAGGGTATTTATTCTGAATAGCAACCAAGGAGGGCCACATGAAAACAATGAGCATTGTCTAGGGGTGAAGTAAAGCTGAGAAAACATTAAGAAAAGTTTCTGTTTTTGCTGTTTAGTCAAGTTCGACTCTTCATGACCTCATGGACTACAGCATAGCAGACACTTTTATTCTCCATTCTCTCAAAGTCTGTTCAAGTTCATGTTCGTTGTTTCTATGACACTATCTATCCATCTCATCTTCCACTGTCCCCTTTTCCTTTTACCTTCAATTTTTCCCAACATGAGTTTTTCCCAATGAATCTTATCTTCTCGTTATGTGACCAAAGTATTAAAGCTTCAGCTTCAGTACTTGACCTTCCAATGAATAACTTTAATTCCTTTCTTTAAGTATTGATCACTTTGATCTCCTTGCTGATCAAGGGATTCACAAAAATCTTATCTGGCACAATTAGAAAGTGTTGATTCTGCAGCACTCTGTTGCCTTATGATATAACTCTCAAGGCCATACATGGCTACTGAAAACATCATAGCTTTGACTATACAGAGCAGAAAATGAAGGCAACAAAGAACATAGCATCTGGAGAATGAGACTATTATCTAGAAATCAGAAGCAAGATGAAACAACGTATCGCATTAGATAATTAGATTTTGTGTTGTGTCTGAGTCTTTTCATACTTATATCTTATTTGCTTCTATTTGATGAACAAATTATCTCCACCTCCCACCCCCTACCCCTGAGTCTACTGTCCAGGGTAGAGGAAGAGTATCTATAGATCAGTTGCAAGGTAAAAGTGGCCATATTCATTTAGATAACTGTATTGCTAGTATAACTCCCTCCAATGTTACCTCCCATATTCTCTGTACTTATTATATATGTCCCAATTTATGTCCTGATTCACAAGATCCTTGAAAACACAGAATTTTTTTGGTTTTTTCTTTATATCCTCAGATATCAGTACAATGTCTGGCACATAATTACTACTTGATAAATGCTTGTTGATTAATTGATTGATTGATTAATGAGCTTGTGTCTCATATGTTCAAATCTTGTCTGCTTGGTCCAACATTTAAGTTTCATTTTCCCAAGTTCCAGTACAGCACATAGAATACATGTACATGAATATAACTGGAGGTAGCCAGAGATGTGGTTTAAAATAAAATAAGTTGGTGCAATGTACTCACTAGGAATTTCTGGAAGATATAATGAAAGTTAACAATAATTACAACTGGAATATTTGGATTTTAAAGAGAGAGGAGGGAGGGAAGGAGAAATAGAGAAAGAGGGAGAGAAAGGGAGAAACAGGGAGGGAGAGAGAAAAGCAAATATTTCTCAAGATCAAAATACTGTTATAAGAACTAAGCCCATAAAAGTTATCAAAGGTCAATTTGTAATTCCCAGGCCAAAATGTAATCTACAGTAAAAAAAAATCCTCACACATGTGTCTTTTTTCCCCACACCATTTTCACAGTCAATTAGGTTAATCCTTGAAGAATATACACAGATACTATATAATTATATTTTGTAAACTTTTAACATATCTATGTAGAAAAGAAATAAATGTTTTCAAGGCCCAAAAGATTAAAATAGAAATAGGTATCTCAAACAAACAGCATTTCTAAAGCATTCTTATCATGGAAAACAACAAAAAGTGTTGGGAATCTATTAGTGAAGGAGAGTGAAAAGATCATAGAATCATGAAATTTAAAAGGTAGAAGGGACCTTAAATGGGCCACCTAGTTCAAACCATCCACTAAAGGAATCCCCATTGTAACATATCCTACAAGAGATCATGGATACTTTTGCTTAAATACTTCCAAAGAAGGAAAACTTCTTTAGGCAGCCCTTTTTTATTTTTGTAAACCTAAAAATATCTAAATTTTCCTTTTTAAAAATTCAACTCATTTTTTATTATTCTATGTGTCCTATGAGGCCAAACAGACTCTAGGTTTGATTTATAGCTATGGATAGCATGAGAACATACTAAATTCAAAGCTTCTTGTATATGATAACTATCCAAATAAATGAAGACATATACCATATTGTTCCATCCCAAGTCCTCTTATCCAAGCTAAGCACACCCAATCCTTCAACTAGTCTTTTTATTATTTAGACTTGGTGTCTTTCCCTGTCCTTTTTTGTACATTTTTCACATAATCAATTTAATTAAGAAGAATGTAGTCAGATCTGTGCTTTAGGAAAATCATTTTGATATTGACATAAGGGAAAGATAGAATTGTGAAGAGACTAGAGGCAGGAAGTCTAATTAGGAGGTATCACAATAATTCAGAAGACAGGTGATAAGGCTTAACTTGGGATGATATTTTTTTTTGTCTCTACTCACAATTAGGTCATAAACATGACATGTAGAAAAAGGTTGCAAAAACAAGGTTTAACAACTGATTGGATATGTGGGATGAGACTGAGAGGTTGAATATAATAGGGTTGCAAAACTGGAAGCATAATACACTCAGAAATAGGGAAATTTAGAAAACAGGAAGGTTTGGGGAGAGAGAGAATGTGTTTTGTTTTAAATATGGTGAGTTTGAAATACCTCCCCAATATTCTAAAATTTTTAGATCATGACTATCAGCCATTGTGTTAATTATAATTCCCAGTTTTGTTCCATGCAAAAATTCTGTGCATAAAAAATGTTAAACAGTACAGAACCAAGCAAAGATTACAGGGGCACTCCACTGGAAACCTTCTATCATGTTGCCAGTGGTCCATCAATGCAAGGTGCAACTAGGTAGCACAATGGATATATAGAGTGCTGGAGTCAGGAAGATCCAAGTTCAAATCTAGTCTCAGACACTTAATAGTGTGTGACCCTGAGTAAGTTACTAAATCATAATTTGCCCCAGTTTCCTCAGCTGTAAAATAGCACCAACTCATAGCATTGTTGTGAGGATCAAGTAAATTAATATTTGTATAGTGCTTAGTATAATATTTGGGACATAGTAGATACCATATGAATGTTTATTCCCCTTTCTTCCCCTTCCCCCATCCACACATAATTTTTCAGTAAGTGATTCAATCAGTTCCAAATACATCTAATTATATTATCATCTAATCCATATTTCTTCATCTTCTCCAAAGGAATAATATGGGAGACTTCATCAAAAAACTTTGTTAAAATTTAGATAGGCTCAGGGGCAGCTAGATGTCTCAGGGGCAGTGAAATCAGGAGGACCTGAGTTCAAATATGGCCTCAGACACTTAACACTTCCTATCTGTGCAACCCTAGGCAAGTCATTTAACCCCAATTGTCTCAGAAAAATAAAATAGACAAACCATATCTACATCATTTTCCTTATCTGTTATTTTATAGCAAATCCATCAAAAAAGAGGAAAGAAAATAAGATTAATTTAGTATAACCTGTTCTTGATGAAATCATTATGATTTTTTATAATCACTGATACCCTTTTTAGACTTTGTCAATTATGTTTTTAATGATCTAGTCTAGAATTTTCTAGAGAATCAAAACTAATCTCACTGGTCTATAGTTCACAGATCCTTTTTTCTTTCCCTTTTTAAAAATTCATATGAATAAGATGTAGAACAGAATTTCCCCCTGTTTCTTCCTCCACCTTTGAAATATATATATATATGTATATATATATATATGTATATATATATATATATATTTACTGAGGAGGCAATTGGGGTTAAGTGAGTTGCCTAGGGTCACACAGTTAGGAATTGTTAAGTGTCTGAGACCAGATTTGAGCTCAGGTCCTCCTGACTTCAGGGCTGGTGCTCTAACCACTGTACCACCTAGCTGCCCCGAAATTATTGTTAAAGCAAGTCATTTTCTATAATTGGCAGGGAGAAAGTCCCAGCACCATTAAATCATGCATGTTCCTGACTTGTGACAAGTTTCTCAAGCTCTTCAATAATTTTCTTTTGGTCCACATGGTTGGTACTATGCTACAAAGATAAAAATAACTTCTATTTCTCCCTCTATTGACCTATACTCACAAAAGCTCTCTGCTGTGCTGACCATTTCTCATTCTCAGATTTCCTTGCATTATATCTCTCTAATGTACAATGCTACCCTATCCTTTTTTAGCTATTACTATTCAGAGCCATGATCTGGTCATAAGTTTCATTATAGCAAGGAGCTAGTAGGACAAACTTGCTTTCTTATGTTGGAATTTCAGATTTCTCATTTGTCACTAAGCTTTGAACATCTGGGATTTATACCTTTGGCTCTTTTCTTGTATTTAGTTTTCTGGGTGTCTCAACTACTCATCTTCTTTCTTTAATAGTTTCTCTCTAAGGTATCTAATTTGAGAGATATACATAGCTAGTCTTTTTCTAACCCTTGTGACTTTAAAGATTTTTTAAATAGATTTGCAAAAAAAACAGGAATTTGTCATATTTATATTTTATACTATTATACAAATCTAATTCCCATTCTCAGATGGCACCATGTATAGCCAGCTAATCATATACTAAATAAATTTTTGGTTTGGTGACTCTAGTTTCTCTTCAAATATTATTATAATAAAACATACATTTTCACCCATCCTTTTATCCCTTGTATTTGTGAATTCATTATTGAACTGTTCAGAAAACGATAGTATTAGAGTTGCCCTGAGCATTAAACAACTTAAACAAAAATACATAGTATATGACAGAGATGAGTCCTTTAAGATCCCTTCCATGTCTAAAGTTATGATCCTGTGATCCATATATTTTAGATTCTGAAGCCAGCTCTCTATCCATTATCTTATGTGACCTTACTAAACATCAATTTAGTCATCTTGCAGTAAAAGGTCCAGTCCTGCCAGTCTGAAAAGGCTTTGAGTAAACTTGAAATATTAAAAAAAAACTACTTCATGTAGTCATTTTGAGGAAAGTGCTTTCCACATTATAAAGCACTAGATATATAGACAGATAGACACATTCATATATACATATGTGGTTCTGGGTTGTTGCTGTTGTTATTCTACTACATTTTATATTTTAAAAGTTTGTATTCTTCCTTTTTTTTATTGATTCCTCACTTTCCTAAAAAGTGCTTTTTTTTTAGATCCACCATGCCTATTCAACCAAAATAAAACAGAATGCTACCTACTTATCCAAAGAAAATACCTGAAATATATCCCAGTGCTATCCAAATCTGTCTTATTTTATACTTATGCTATAGTTATCTATATTACCAGCACATGAAGGCTAGATTTACATTGATGCAATTCTTAGAGTAATTTAGTGTTGCTATTTTTTATACTGCTCCTTTTGTTCAAACAAGAAAGTGAAAAGAAACCTTAAGGACCAGAATTAACCAGACAAATTATTTAAACTATGTTAAAGAACCACTTAATTCCTAATTCTCCTCTTTTCTTTGAGTCTTTTAGTTTTGATTTTCTCTCCATTATAATACTTTTTCACACCTCTGGACTCTTTCAATAAGCCCTGTAATAGTGATTTAAATTTCAGTCTTTAATGGAATTTAGCACTACAAAACTACCAATTACGTGGAATTAATAATTCAAAAAATGTATGCCTTTATGAAAAAGTGCCCTTTTGTTCAAAACATCCTTCCAGGTAATATCAAAATATAAGCCCATAGAAATTGCAAACACATACACAGAACATACACACACACATACAGACTTCACAGGAATATTATAAAGAAAACTAAGATGTCCTCCCTTACTGTGCTGAGAGGCTTTTTTTTCTAGAGTAAACCCATTTTGTAAGTACAGCAGTAAATAGCCAACTCTACTGTCATCAAGTAACTTTCTGTTTGTCCACACTAGTGACTAAATTCAACATAATATATAAATTTTAGAAACTGGTGGCAAGCTATTTTTGTAATGAATTAATGGTATTCTTATTTGAAAATAACCATTTTACAATAGTAATAATTATCCTGTGAACTTTATTTGATGTATAATCTTATTTACTCAAATACAAAAAGTTGCATTAAAAAATTAAAAATTGGTAACCAAGTATTAGTTAAGGTAACTAGATGGCCCAGTGAGTAGATGTGAGGCCTGGGAACTGAAAGACTCATCTTTCTGAGCTCAAATCTGACCATTTACTTACCTGTGTGAACCTGGGCAAGTCACTTAACCCTGTTTGCCTCAGTTTTTCACACTTATAAAATGGGCTGAAGAAACTAATAGTAAACAACTCCAATATCTTGCCAAGAAAACCTAAAATGGGGTCCGGAAGAATCTGACATGACTGAAAATCAACTGATCAACAAAAATTAAAGACAGTAAAAATCTTCCCAAAATATTCCTTTCCGATTTAAAAGACAACTGGTAAACTCTGAAGATTTGGTAACATAGTAAACAGTTATAAATGTATGTATCCTAGAGATCTAAAAGAAATCTCAAATCTGTACTCTTTTCCTAGCTGGATCTCTTAAAGAGATACTCAGACTATGAATTACTGGGGGACAAAGGAGAATTACATAAGGGTTCACTAATCGAATCACAGAATGATGGCTTGACAGCTGGAATCACCTTTAAGAGGGAAGTAGTTCTTTGGAATCTCCGACTCCCTTTAAGTTTCTGAAGAGAAAAAAAAAAACCATTATTTCTCGGTTTTTATTCTCATTCTGTGACTAAAATGAAGCCCATAAACTCTCCTATTTCCTTTGGCTTCTTTCAATCTAGTAGCTCAAAGGAATCAGGATCCAATCCCCGCAAGGGAGAAAAGGAGACTGATGACTAACACAATTATACGCCATTTCTACCCACCTACTGCCCCCATGGGCCAAATTCTTTCGTCTATGAATCTTCCCACAAGCAAGCTGTAGATGAGCAATGGTGTAGGATAGGTCAGGATTTTCAGTTGGCTCTAAAGACATTCTTAACGGTCTTCATTCTGCTAACAGCTAGAGATCAGTCTCATTCTATCACTTGCTTTGATCGGTTAAGTCTGCTTTTTTTTTATTGTTGTAGTTTATGAGCAGCAAAGAGGGCAGGTTTCATTATGGATCACGAATTGGGCTCTTGTTCTGGGACAAGCACTCTGGGATTGTAGAAGAAAAAAAACGAAGGAAAGCAAAAAAGACTCGGACTCTGCCTTCAAAGATCTCTGCAACTGATACCTTTAAAGTTTCAGATACTCTGTGTTTGCATTTGGTGGGAAATAGTTTTCAACTCTCCAACTTGTTTGATATGTATCTCACACCAAACACGTTCCCTTAATGTTAAAAGCAAGTGATAACCATGGACTGAAACTAGAAGAAATAATATTTTAAAGCATTGTAAAAGGAGAACAAGTTTAGGGGAATGTGAGGAAACTGGAGGAAGATTTGCACATTGAACACATTTGGGGCTCCTTTGCACTGCTCACTTTTCAAAGCAAGGAAAGATTTTATCGAAAAGAAACCTAGTGGCAAAAAGCAAACTTTTCTAGATCTTTGGTGCAGTTTACCCAGTCTAAATTGAAACTAAGTGTTAAAATATTCACCAAAGCTACTACAAAGGCGATACCTCTAGCAAAATCTAGGGCAAGCCAAAGAACTTTCAAGTAGGATAGAGAAACTAGAGTCTGGCAGGATCTGTGGATAAAAAGATAATGAGAAAGAACAGAAAATTAAAAAAAAAAGCCACCCTGTGGGAGCCAGTCAAACTTCCTAGCCCTCTCATCTCCTCCCGTACCTCCTTTCATCCCACTCCAGTCCTGACCTCCACCATACTCCACCTCCCCACCTTAGCATAGCAGAAGGAGATCAGCAGCAAGGGGAGCAGATATCCGAAGACAAAGGTGCAGACCACGTAGATCTTCTTGTGCTGCTGGTTGGGCCACTGGCCCCAACAGAAAGTGCCGTTGCTGATTTCGTCGTGGAAAAGGCGCTGGTGGTAAGCCACCGGAGAGGCCATGGCGAAAGAGAGAGCCCAGATGACCCCCACACCCACCAAAGCGTTACGGGAGACCCGCAGGGAGGAAGAGCGCCTCGAGTGGACAATAGCAACGTAACGATCCACGGACATGGCAGAGAGGGTGAAGATGCTGACCAGCATGGACACGGTGAAGAAGTAGTGCGTGAACTTGCAAATGAAGGCGCCCAGCACCCAAGTAGGCAAAGCGTACACTGTGGCCTGGAAAGGGATGCAGAAGAGCAGATACGCCAGGTCAGCGATGCTTAGGTTAAGGATGAATAGGTTTGTGGTGCTGCGAGGTTTTCCTGGCTTACTACGAGCCAAAACTGTGATCACCAGAGTGTTGCCCAACACGCCCATTGCAAAGATCATCCCGAATACCACCAAGGTAATGAAATTCTCGATGCCGAGACCGAAGAGGGATTTGAGATCCCGATCCATCAGCTCCGGTTGAGTACCATTCCAGCCCTCCTCAACTCCTTCACTCTGGTTTTCCATAGCGAGGTCGAGCTCCATGGTCTAAGTTTAAGCCCGGAGAGCTGAAGAGGGTACTGCGGCCAAAATAGGGGTGAAAAGATGTGCGATGAAGGAGAGGTTGAAGAATGTGGAGGGGCTTAGCCAAGCCTCGGTTTTTCCTGGGAAGGTTGAATTCCTCCAATGTGGAAAAAACAGAGGGCAGCGCTTCAGCTGTATTTGCTTTTCTTCTTATAACCCTAGAGTACAGCCCAGTGCCAACCATATGTAGGGCTTAATTATTGCTTGTTGACTGACCAAATGACTAAATGGCACAAAATTTTTCCTGTTGACCAACTCTTGTCAACAGCCACAGTCTCTATAATTCTTAAAATAAGAACTTTGCCCTTATTAGACTTGAAACAGTCTAAAAGCTAGATGAGGACTACAGTGAAAAGAGCCGGCACTAAAAGGGAAGGATTCTGGAGGTTGAGGTGTGTCTTCTCAAGTGTCTGGTGTTCGGAAAGCTACTGAGCCCAAAGTTGGAGGGATCTGTCTGCAAGGAAGTCCTCGGAAGACTCCGTGCTGGGATACCGAGTCATGCGGCTGAGATTCGGCCGCTTTTCTTCTCCTGCATCCTGCAAAGCCTAGTCTTTTTCTTCTCCCAGAGTTGAATGAGGTTGAACCTGTTGCTTCAGATCTGCTCTCGCTTTGCCCTTTGGAGCCGTAGCAGCCGTAGACAGAGGATGGACAGAGAGATGGCGCTGCTGGAGCAGCAGCTGCAGAACAACTCTGAGAGAAGCCCAGCTGCAGCCCCCAGATCTCAAGCGCTCTCTGAGATTACAGCTTGCTGCTCCCCCAAAGTGGGCTCTTCTCCTCTTTTTCCTCTTCCTACTTTAAAAGAGACTAAAAGGGGAGTGAATTGATTCAGCTGAGAATACACTCTCTCCCCTCCCTTTTCCCCTCTGCAAGTGAGGTGTGGGACTTGGACGTCTCTCGGTTCCAATCAGTGGAGGCAGAGAACGAGCCCACTGTTCTTCCTCCCTCGCTCCCTCCCTTCCTTCCGCCCTCTCTCCCTCCCTCTCTCTCTTTACACCTCCCACACTCAAGGAAAGGCATATAGTACCGGTGGAGTCCAGGCCTTCCTCAATCTTTTCTGCTCGATGTCCTTTCTCCCTTTGGATTCTCAATTTAAATTTCCACATCTATAAATAAAGATGATACCTAAGGCATTTACTTCACTTAGCTACCGTGTGAAGTGATGTACTTAAAGAGTCAATTTGCAACCCTTATGGTACTATATAAATACAAATTATTATTATTAACATCAATTCTAAGACTAGAACTTGGATCTACTGATTTATAGTCTATATATTTCTCCTTTACATCACAGTCTTTTCAGAGTTTAATTTTTTTTTAAAAACCACCTTTTCCCATGAAATTTTTTCCATTGCCACAAAATTTGAATTGATTCCTCTCTCTCCCTTCCTCCCCATCCTGCCAGTATTCATGCCTTACCACTTCATAGATAATATAACTTCCTAATCGACTGTTAAGGAAACATGTTTTTCAATTTAAAAAGAAATAGCATGGAAAGAAGAAGCAAAATACTGAATTACTTTCAGGATTCTTTTCTGGTTTCCTTTAGTAGATATTGCTTTCTACTAAAGTTCAGCACATTGATATTTGCAAAATCATAGTCATTGTTTTATTTTATAATATTATATCATATTTTATTATTATACTATGTTTTTAAAATATAGGCTTTACTAGTTTTCACAAATGAAATTTTAACTAAAATATAATTTAAATCTATATCTCCAAAGTGAAAGGGAATGTTGAATTATTGAGTTATATTAGACTAGAGTTCATATAGTTACAACCTATATCAGAAGTACAAATGCCAGTTATGACAAGCCTAAGAAGAGGTTCCCCATTTAAAGAGGTGCAGTGACAAGGAATTATTTCATTTTGGACAGCCCTAATTATGGGATGATCTTCCATATGAAAATGAAAATCTGCTTTCTTGCAGCTTCTATCCATTAGTCATCAAGTTAACAATAATTTTTAAGTACCTACTATGTGCCAGGCATTGAGCAGTTATTGCTCCCAAGAAGTTGCCTAATTGGTAAAACAATATACAAACTATGAACAAACAAGCTATATATTGGATAGATTTGAAAAGAATCTCCCAGGGAAGATATAGACAGAGTCTTGTGTCTTTTCTAAATGAAAACTTAGTTGCTCTAGTCATCTTCCTTTCCAACATTTTTAATATTAATGGATAATAAAACATGAAAACTGACCATTTTCAATACAGTACTATTTGGGAGCAATATTTTTTAAGTGGACTCATCTACTTTCTTTCAAAGTTAATACACAAAAAACTTTTAGTATCTTAAATATATGCATTAAACAATAGCATGAATTCACACTACAAACTTCCTTCCCTCTGTGCCTAAATAGAAAGTCTTCTAAACTCTTCTAGAGTTGTTATGATCAAAAAATGTTTTACTTGGTGGCTGGCCTACTGATCAGATTCTCAGCTCTTTTGCACCTGTATATGATATTTTATAACTTGTAGGGACTCAATTTGGTAGCTAGGTGATACAGTGGATGAGCAATAAGTTTAGAACCAGGAAGATTCATCTTTGTAGGTTCAAATCTGGCCTCAGACATTTACTAGGTATCTAACAAGTTTCCATGAATCAGAAAAGACCAAGTAACAAAGGATTTGCTACACCTTTACTTTCATTGGCTCTATACCAAGGGCTTCTTAAATTTTTTTTCCACATGTGACCCTTTTTGACTGAGAAATTTTTACATGGCACTGTCTAGAATCTGAGCTGAGGTATTTCTGGAAGTGTTTGAACATGCTCAGCACAAAGTGGAAATGTTATGTGTTCAGAACCAAGGCTTCATTGAAGTTTCCAGAAGCAAGAGGAGCAAGCACTGTTAGAAAAACCTTGGATTCATTATAGCAATTGATTGTGAATTAATTTTTGGTGATGACATTCAGAAACCTTTTACCATTGCCAATTTTTTTATAATCCTCGCATTCAGTTATGTGACCCCATATGGAGTTATGAGACACAGTTTAAGAAGATTTTTTTTCTATATAATAATGAGGCTTTGATAAAAGACTTCAGTTGGGGTCACATTTATAACTTCTACTAATGATGTCTTTCAAAATAGCTAACTTTCATATAGAGTTTATGTGCCAGGCATTGTGCAAAATATATTTTAACAATATCCCTGTAAGGAAGGTTCTATTATTATTTCCATTTTACTGATGAGGAAACTGAGGCAAACAATTTTCCCTGGATCACATGGCTAATAAGTATCAGAGGACTATTTTGAACTTAGGTCTTCCCGACTCTAAGCCAGGCACTCTATCTGCTTTGCCATTTTACAGATAAGGAAACTTGAGTTCAAAAGATGCTAAGTAACTTGAATACAGTCACAAAGCTAGTAAGTGGCAGAACTAAAACATAAATTAAGTTTTTCTAGCTCCAAAATCCAGTACTCCTACCACTGTACTACAATTTATATTTAATAGATCTTTACCAACATTCCCCCCCTTTTTTTGCTCCATTAGATATCAAACTGCCAGATATTTAGAAACATCTAGAGAAATGATTTATGTCTTGATATTTGGTATCATATTTGGGCAATCTCTCTGTCCTTCTAAAATGTTTAGCTAGCCCAGAGGTTCTACTAGTTCAATTTTTCTGCTGTTAACAGGTTTATTCTTATTTTCTATCCCAAATAGTCATTTTTAAAATTTTTAATTATTAGCTATTGAATGACTCCTGCATTATAGTAGGACAGAAGTTATTATACTGAAAAAAATTAATTGCTACAGAATATGGCCATGTGAGCCTATTCTGTGTTGGAATTATTAAAATTATTTAGATCTTTCTGTATCCTATCCCAACAAAACTTTGGAGAAGATGTTTAGAGAGATACATGATTTTGATTCATGGGTATCTGAAATCAGTAAGGTTCATTCTCACTTGCATTTCTTTCCTTTCCTGTTTAAATAAGGAGTAAACAAGCAATTCATTCTGCATTAATATCTATTAAATAGCCTGTTCAGTTTATCAGTATTCCTGAAGTATTCCCAAGGACCAGCAAACTGTCATACCTGATCTTCTGAGAGATGACTTCTTAAAAAAAAATAACACCTTACACAAACCTTTTATGAAACTGGTCAATTCAGCTAGGTGATTAAGAAATGTCAAGCTTTGAAAAGAAGCACAGTGAAAATCGGTAAGAACAGGGTCTAGGAGGAGCCATACTGAGTTGAAGTAATAATTATCCAGCATTTGGTATTTGCCTTGCTGTATTACTCTTCTTTGAAAGTGTAGCTTTGATAGTTTTTTTAAGGTAATAGGAAGGATAAGAGCTAAGCCTTTGTGCTAGCTCACATACCATCCCTGTACTTTAGGCTTCTTACATCCTCCTTTAAGTTCAGAGCCCACCTGAACTACCCCCTAATCCATTCATGCTCTATGCTCTTAAGAATGTTGAGATGTATTTTGAAATTTCTACAGCATATTTCCAAGGGGCTTTTTAAGCTAGTCAATCAGAGAGGCGATGTAGGAAAAGGGAAGGGAACCACCATCAATTAAACAACTATTCTGTTTCAAGGACTATGCTAAGTACTTTAGAAATATTATAATATTTGACCATCACAACAATATTATGAGGTTGATTCTGTTATTATCCCTATTTTACATTTGAGAAAATTGAGGCAGATAGAAGTTAAATGACTTATCTAAGGTCACAGAGGTAATAAATACTGGAGGTCAGATTTTAATTTACATCTTTACAATTATAGGCTGATGCCACATAGTTTCTGTGTAGACAGTGCATAATTGACCTGTGGATAGATGTTGCAGGAACAGTGGTGTGTGGGAGAGACAGGAGAACAATGAAGATCATGACAATGGTACAAAAAGGGAATAGTTGCTTGAGTTTGACCTCTTCATCCCAAAGAGCAACACATCTGTTAAATGGGAATGAGAACTTTTGAGAGAGCATTGGAAAGGAGGAGAAAGAGGGAAGGTGAGAAGAGGGGAGGAAAGGTAGAAAAAATTCACTACCACCCATACTTTCTACATTTATCAAATTACAAAACCAAAGATTTATAAGCTTTTTAATTTTCTTTTTTTTTCTTTTTTTTTTTGCTGAGGCAATTGGGGTTAAGTGACTTGCCCAGGGTCACACAGCTGTTACGTGTCTGAGACCAGATTTGAACTCAGGTCCTCCTGACTTCAGAGCTGGTGCTCTAGCCACTGTGCCACCTAGCTGCCCCAAGCTTTTTAATTTTCAAAAGATATGCAAGGATAATTTTTCAACATTAACCCTTGTAAAACCCTGTGCTCCAATTTCCCCATTCTCCCTACCTCCTCTCCTAGATAGCAAGTATTCCAATATATGTTAAGCATAATAAAAATGTTAAGTCTAGTATATGCATGCATAGTTATACAATTATCTTACACAAGAAAAATTAAATCAAAAAAGGAGAAAAATGAAAAAAAAATAAAATGCAAGCAAACAATAACAAAAAGAGTGAAAATGCTATGTTGTGATCCACACTCAGTTCCTGCAGTCCTCTCTCTGGGTGCAGATGGCTCTCTTCATCATAAGGTCATTGGAACTGATCTGAATTGTCTCACTGTTGAGAAGTACCATGTTTGACAGAATTGATCA
This sequence comes from Myrmecobius fasciatus, assembly GCA_023553655.1. NCBI lineage: Eukaryota > Metazoa > Chordata > Mammalia > Dasyuromorphia > Myrmecobiidae > Myrmecobius > Myrmecobius fasciatus. The sequence continues at coordinate 98,227 of JAJPUD010002242.1, forward strand.
TCATATAATCTTCTTTTTGCCTTGTATAATGATCTCCTGGTTCTGCTCATTTCACTTAGTATCAGTTCATGTAAGTCTCTCCAGGCCTCTCTGAAATCATCCTGTTGATCATTTCTTATAGAATAATAATATTCCATGACACTCATATACCATAACTTATTCAGCCACTCTCCAACTGATGGGCAGCCACTCAGTTTCCAGTTTCTTGCCACTACTGAAAGGACTGCCACAAACATTTCTGCGCATGTGGGTCCCCTTCCCTTCTTTAAGATCTCTTTCAAATATAAGCCCAATAGAAACACTGCTGGTTCAAAGGGTATGCAGAGTTTGATAGCCCATTGGCTATCAGAACGAAAGATTTAAAGCTAAAAAGAACCTTAGGAATCCAGCCCTCATGTGTCCTCGTGATGATGAAGTACCAAGTTCTGTGAGAGTATTCAGAATGTGAAAAATTTACATAAAGGTGTTATAGTCACAAAGGCCCTTATAGTCATGAAAAGATATTCAGGGTAATCAAAATGATTAAACAGCAGGCTGTGAGTACAGAAGACTATTTAAAGGTCAGAAGGAAGAGTGAAAGGGGAAGTAAGGGCAGGATCTAGAGAGTTAGGGAGAAGTTAGGGAGGATTTTAATCAAGATCAAACTGGCATGGCACATTATGTTTAAATCAGCAACTGCATGATGGGACAGGAAGAAATAGGTTATGCTGATTCAAGACAATGAGATTGTTTTGCTTCCAAAGATTATTTATAAGATAAGAATGTGTCTAGTGAATCTGCTCAGGGAAGAAGGGTCCCTTATCTGATTTGGTGAGTTGAATATGCTTTAGTCATTCAGTCAAGGCAGATCTAGGAATCTGACTTCCCTTTATGTGGATTAAGTTGATAATCATTAGGATTCACATCATTCCTGACAATGGAAATAAAATGGATTGTACCACATCAATAGGATAACAGAACCCTATAATTGGAAGGAACCCATCAAATTAACCTCTTCTATAACAATTTTCAAAAATATAGGATTCCAAAAACATAAACCTACTCTGATTTCTTCATTGCACATATGAGAAAAATGAGATGCAGAATCTCCCAGTAATATAGTATTCTTTCTAATTTGCTGCATTAACATCTATGTATCCAACTGGCTCTCTAGTTGAGTTCTGAAATGTTGAAAAGAAACAATACTAGTGCTTACCCTATTGTCACAAAGATCTGTAATATATATGTAATTATGTAATATGTAAATATGTAATATATATAATATATGTCTATTCTAGTTTAAGTATTGAAATAGAAATGGCTGTCATGCTCATCAAGGTTGCTTCTAAAGGACTTCAGAGAGCTTTTGCAATCTCTTCTTCAATGGCTGAGAATGATATTTCCTGGAGGCAAGAGGAGGGAAGAGAAGATTAACAATAAAGTAAATTTGTACATATCTCTGTTATCAGATCATTGAAAAAGGAGCTAAATAATAAGAAGACTGGTTCAATCTTAACTATAAAGTCACAAATATATTTTTTTTCTATTTGATGAAGTAGGAATAAAGCTAACGGTCAAGTTTTCAATCATCTTCATAACCATCCCCACCACCATCATCATCCCTACCAACACCAACATCACCATAATTGGCATAGTCATCATAGCTAGCATTTATCTAGTGTGCTGAGATTTGCAAAGCACTTTACATATATCTCATTATTTTCTTTACAATCCTTGGACATAGGTACTATTATTACCACCATTTTACAGATTAAGAAACTGATATAAATAGATGTCAATTAACTTTTTCAGGGTCAAACAATGTCTAAGGCAAAATTGGAGTCTTCCTGACTCTAAGTCAGCTCTATCCACTGTGCCACCTAGTTACCACTATGGATTATGATATGTATGGTTGGTATCATTCATTCATCAATCATTCATTGAGTATCTGGATCCTTTCTAAAATACCTTTAAATTGGAATATAACATAGCAGCTGAGAGGCTAATTAAACAAGCTTTTACTGTATTGTATGTATAATTCATTAGATTAATGACTTTCCATTGTTGCTTTCTATGTGTTGTGTTTATTATTAGAAACTACCAAAAAAATCATCTCTTTAGTCCTAAATGATAAAAAGTCAAACTTGACATTTTGAGCCATCATGAAATGGAATGATCTGACATGGAAACTGGTGGGTTCTATATCACTTTTGCTCTTGAAGAAGTGACTAAATAATCAACTCTCAGATATTACAAAGATGAGTCTTATTCAACTATGGGAATCAGAATCTCTTCAACCTTAGGGATTCTGTGATGGTTTGAAAATGAATAGGAATAAAAGGAAAAAAATAAATTTCCTTGTGTTTTTACTTAGTCTAATTAGTTTATAGTAGCTGTAATTATCATATTATAAATGAAAATCAAAGCCACCACAAAGCACTTGAACTCATTAGTGAAAGGACAGAACATCAATTTTTATTATCTTAATTCCAGAGACAAGAACCATGTTTTTAAATGTATTCAACTTCCAATCTCCTATACAAGAGAATACTCCAATAAAAATTAAAAGAAGATTATTAGGACATTGTCTCAAATATCATGGCAGAACCTTGAACAGTACCAATTAAAAGATTAATGTATTTTCAATGGAACTGAAGGCATTAAACACAAAGTAAAATTGAATATTAGACTGATACCACACAATAATGTTAGAAGTTCAAAGTTCTGAACATTCAAGAAAATGTGCATGTTTAAAACAGAATTTAGAGATAGCATGCCAAAATAACCTATTTGTTCATGAAATTTAATAGCTGCTAAAACTTCTTCTTGGGGTAATGTAATTTTTTTTATATCATGGGTCTAATTAATTCTTTTTTATTAACAATGAGAACTGCCCCATAAACATTTTAGCTAAGCAAAAAAAATAAAATATAAAAATAAAAGTCAGATACTAGAATGGCATTGTAACATTATTCTCTAAGTTAGAAAAGTTTCTTAGCCTATTATTTCTTAGAGTCAATCTTATAGATTTCAGATTAAATGCAGAAAAAGGTGAAACTCTATGTTGACTGAACAAAAAAAATTAAGGAAATAATAACAGTGAAACAAATGCAGCCAGTCAATTTTTTTTAGGTTTTTATACTCCTTCATCTGAACCAATTAAACCTAAATTCAATTTGGCTCAAAAATAGAATTGAATTAACTTTTTTTTCATGTATGACAGATGAAGAGAAGAAAGAGAAGTGCAAAGAAGTTGCTGGTTTTTTTTTCCAGTGGCTCCAAAAGTTGGGACAATCAACCTACCAACAAGCCCCCCCAAAAAAGAACTAGATTTGCCATTTTTGAATCATTATTTATTGAGTCTCAAGTTGAAGAACCATTCATTGAAACTACCCTCCAAACTGTTGATACATAGTATCTAAACCTAGATATAGGGAGAATCAAAGGGCAAGGTGGAGCCATGTTGGCGGAGATCAGACAGGAGTCTCTGTAACCTCCTCTAACCTCCCCTCAAACCAACAACATATGAAGCCTCTAGACTGATTCTGAAGCAAAAAAAATCCACAATATCTGGAGAACAACACGATTCTAGAAGAAGATACTCTGGAAGAACCTCAAAACAGGTCTATTTTAATTGGGCAGGGGGTGGTCTACTGAACCCAGACTGAATCGCAGGGAGACCGGGGCAGGGATCTGGAGCAGGGAGCTGGAACAGGAGTCGGAACAGGAGTGGGAGCGTTGTGCTTTTCACACACCTGGGAGTCTTCTTCGGGCCTCTTGGAACAATTTGTCCTGATTGTGGGCAGGTGGTTTGGAGGGTCTGCCTTTTGAGGGGGATAGATTGTGAACCACTGAACCCCTGATGAGCATCTGACCTAGCTGCCATTACACAGCACCTTAAAGCAATCAATCAAACAACAGGACTGATATGCACCAGAAATAATTCAATCAGCAGAACTGCCCCAGGGTGAACTAAAGCAGAACTGCCCAGCACCTGACATAATTCAATCAGCAGAACTGCCCAGTTCCTGAAATAACTCAATCAGCAGAACTGCCCCAGGGCAAAATAAAGCAGCTGTCCCACCTTTGCCCTAAACAGACCTCACACCTTTCAAAAAAATGAATAAAAAACCAAAAAGAGCTCTCACCATAGACAACTTTTATGGAGAGAGGGAAGAACAGACCTCAAATCCTGAGGCCCCTAAAGGTAAAGCAACTCCAGAAAAAGCCCCAAAGAGAGACATAAATTGGTCTCCATGTCACAAGGCTTTCTTTGAAGATTGCATAAAAAATCTTAAAAGAGAGTTAGAAGAAACATGGGGAAACGAAATGAGATCACTGCAAAATAAAATAGAAAAAATGGAAAAAGAATGCAATGAACAAAAAGATGTGATTGGTCAATTGCAAAAGGAACTAAAAACAGTAACTGAAGAAAATAAGACATTAAAAATTAGAATCGAACAATTGGAAATGAATGACTCATCAAGACTTCAAGAATCAGTCGAACAAAAACAAAAAAATGAAAAGATAGAGAAAAACATGAAATATCTCCTAGGAAAAACAACTGACCTGGAAAATAGATCTAGGAGAGACAATCTAAGGATTATAGGGCTTCCTGAAAGCCATGATGAAAAAAAGAACCTGGACACTATCTTCCAGGAAATCATAAAAGAAAACTGCCCTGATATTTTAGACCCAGAAGGCAAAATACTCCTTGAAACAATCCACCGATCACCTCCTGAAAGAAACCCAAAAATTAAGTCCCCCAGAAATATCATGGCTAAATTCCAGAACTATCATACCAAGGAAAAGATATTACAAGAAGCCAGAAAGAAACAATTTAAATATCGGGGAGCTACAATTAGGATCACACAGGACCTAGCAGCTTCTACTTTGAAGGATCGAAGGGCCTGGAATCAGATATTCCGAAGGGCAAAGGAACTTGGATTACAGCCAAGAATAAGTTACCCAGCTAGAATGAGCATTATCTTCCAGGGAAGAAGATGGTCATTCA
>JAJPUD010002242.1:103619-121404 GCA_023553655.1 Myrmecobius fasciatus
TTTTTAATTTTCAAAAGATATGCAAGGATAATTTTTCAACATTAACCCTTGTAAAACCCTGTGCTCCAATTTCCCCATTCTCCCTACCTCCTCTCCTAGATAGCAAGTATTCCAATATATGTTAAGCATAATAAAAATGTTAAGTCTAGTATATGCATGCATAGTTATACAATTATCTTACACAAGAAAAATTAAATCAAAAAAGGAGAAAAATGAAAAAAAATAAAATGCAAGCAAACAATAACAAAAAGAGTGAAAATGCTATGTTGTGATCCACACTCAGTTCCTGAAGTCCTCTCTCTGGGTGCAGATGGCTCTCTTCATCATAAGGTCATTGGAACTGATCTGAATTGTCTCACTGTTGAGAAGTACCATGTTTGACAGAATTGATCATCATATAATCTTCTTTTTGCCTTGTATAATGATCTCCTGGTTCTGCTCATTTCACTTAGTATCAGTTCATGTAAGTCTCTCCAGGCCTCTCTGAAATCATCCTGTTGATCATTTCTTATAGAATAATAATATTCCATGATACTCATAAACCATAACTTATTCAGCCACTCTCCAACTGATGGGCAGCCACTCAGTTTCCAGTTTCTTGCCACTACTGAAAGGACTGCCACAAACATTTCTGCGCATGTGGGTCCCCTTCCCTTCTTTAAGATCTCTTTCAAATATAAGCCCAGTAGAAACACTGCTGGTTCAAAGGGTATGCAGAGTTTGATAGCCCATTGGCTATCAGAACGAAAGATTTAAAGCTAAAAAGAACCTTAGGAATCCAGCCCTCATGTGTCCTCGTGATGATGAAGTACCAAGTTCTGTGAGAGTATTCAGAATGTGAAAAATTTACATAAAGGTGTTATAGTCACAAAGGCCCTTATAGTCATGAAAAGATATTCAGGGTAATCAAAATGATTAAACAGCAGGCTGTGAGTACAGAAGACTATTTAAAGGTCAGAAGGAAGAGTGAAAGGGGAAGTAAGGGCAGGATCTAGAGAGTTAGGGAGAAGTTAGGGAGGATTTTAATCAAGATCAAACTGGCATGGCACATTATGTTTAAATCAGCAACTGCATGATGGGACAGGAAGAAATAGGTTATGCTGATTCAAGACAATGAGATTGTTTTGCTTCCAAAGATTATTTATAAGATAAGAATGTGTCTAGTGAATCTGCTCAGGGAAGAAGGGTCCCTTATCTGATTTGGTGAGTTGAATATGCTTTAGTCATTCAGTCAAGGCAGATCTAGGAATCTGACTTCCCTTTATGTGGATTAAGTTGATAATCATTAGGATTCACATCATTCCTGACAATGGAAATAAAATGGATTGTACCACATCAATAGGATAACAGAACCCTATAATTGGAAGGAACCCATCAAATTAACCTCTTCTATAACAATTTTCAAAAATATAGGATTCCAAAAACATAAACCTACTCTGATTTCTTCATTGCACATATGAGAAAAATGAGATGCAGAATCTCCCAGTAATATAGTATTCTTTCTAATTTGCTGCATTAACATCTATGTATCCAACTGGCTCTCTAGTTGAGTTCTGAAATGTTGAAAAGAAACAATACTAGTGCTTACCCTATTGTCACAAAGATCTGTAATATATATGTAATTATGTAATATGTAAATATGTAATATATATAATATATGTCTATTCTAGTTTAAGTATTGAAATAGAAATGGCTGTCATGCTCATCAAGGTTGCTTCTAAAGGACTTCAGAGAGCTTTTGCAATCTCTTCTTCAATGGCTGAGAATGATATTTCCTGGAGGCAAGAGGAGGGAAGAGAAGATTAACAATAAAGTAAATTTGTACATATCTCTGTTATCAGATCATTGAAAAAGGAGCTAAATAATAAGAAGACTGGTTCAATCTTAACTATAAAGTCACAAATATATTTTTTTTCTATTTGATGAAGTAGGAATAAAGCTAACGGTCAAGTTTTCAATCATCTTCATAACCATCCCCACCACCATCATCATCCCTACCAACACCAACATCACCATAATTGGCATAGTCATCATAGCTAGCATTTATCTAGTGTGCTGAGATTTGCAAAGCACTTTACATATATCTCATTATTTTCTTTACAATCCTTGGACATAGGTACTATTATTACCACCATTTTACAGATTAAGAAACTGATATAAATAGATGTCAATTAACTTTTTCAGGGTCAAACAATGTCTGAGGCAAAATTGGAGTCTTCCTGACTCTAAGTCAGCTCTATCCACTGTGCCACCTAGTTACCACTATGGATTATGATATGTATGGTTGGTATCATTCATTCATCAATCATTCATTGAGTATCTGGATCCTTTCTAAAATACCTTTAAATTGGAGTATAACATAGCAGCTGAGAGGCTAATTAAACAAGCTTTTACTGTATTGTATGTATAATTCATTAGATTAATGACTTTCCATTGTTGCTTTCTATGTGTTGTGTTTATTATTAGAAACTACCAAAAAAATCATCTCTTTAGTCCTAAATGATAAAAAGTCAAACTTGACATTTTGAGCCATCATGAAATGGAATGATCTGACATGGAAACTGGTGGGTTCTATATCACTTTTGCTCTTGAAGAAGTGACTAAATAATCAACTCTCAGATATTACAAAGATGAGTCTTATTCAACTATGGGAATCAGAATCTCTTCAACCTTAGGGATTCTGTGATGGTTTGAAAATGAATAGGAATAAAAGGAAAAAAATAAATTTCCTTGTGTTTTTACTTAGTCTAATTAGTTTATAGTAGCTGTAATTATCATATTATAAATGAAAATCAAAGCCACCACAAAGCACTTGAACTCATTAGTGAAAGGACAGAACATCAATTTTTATTATCTTAATTCCAGAGACAAGAACCATGTTTTTAAATGTATTCAACTTCCAATCTCCTATACAAGAGAATACTCCAATAAAAATTAAAAGAAGATTATTAGGACATTGTCTCAAATATCACGGCAGAACCTTGAACAGTACCAATTAAAAGATTAACGTATTTTCAATGGAACTGAAGGCATTAAACACAAAGTAAAATTGAATATTAGACGGATACCACACAATAATGTTAGAAGTTCAAAGTTCTGAACATTCAAGAAAATGTGCATGTTTAAAACAGAATTTAGAGATAGCATGCCAAAATAACCTATTTGTTCATGAAATTTAATAGCTGCTAAAACTTCTTCTTGGGGTAATGTAATTTTTTTTATATCATGGGTCTAATTAATTCTTTTTTATTAACAATGAGAACTGCCCCATAAACATTTTAGCTAAGCAAAAAAAATAAAATATAAAAATAAAAGTCAGATACTAGAATGGCATTGTAACATTATTCTCTAAGTTAGAAAAGTTTCTTAGCCTATTATTTCTTAGAGTCAATCTTATAGATTTCAGATTAAATGCAGAAAAAGGTGAAACTCTATGTTGACTGAACAAAAAAAATTAAGGAAATAATAACAGTGAAACAAATGCAGCCAGTCAATTTTTTTTAGGTTTTTATACTCCTTCATCTGAACCAATTAAACCTAAATTCAATTTGGCTCAAAAATAGAATTGAATTAACTTTTTTTTCATGTATGACAGATGAAGAGAAGAAAGAGAAGTGCAAAGAAGTTGCTGGCTTTTTTTTTTCCAGTGGCTCCAAAAGTTGGGACAATCAACCTACCAAAAAGCCCCCCCAAAAAAGAACTAGATTTGCCATTTTTGAATCATTATTTATTGAGTCTCGAGTTGAAGAACCATTCATTGAAACTACCCTCCAAACTGTTGATACATAGTATCTAAACCTAGATATAGGGAGAATCAAAGGGCAAGGTGGAGCCATGGTGTCGGAGATCAGACAGGAGTCTCTGTAACCTCCTCTAACCTCCCCTCAAACCAACAACATATGAAGCTTCTAGACTGATTCTGAAGCAAAAAAAATCCACAATATCTGGAGAACAACACGATTCTAGAAGAAGATACTCTGGAAGAACCTCAAAACAGGTCTGTTTTAATTGGGCAGGGGGTGGTCTACTGAACCCAGACTGAATCGCAGGGAGACCGGGGCAGGGATCTGGAGCAGGGAGCTGGAACAGGAGTCGGAACAGGAGTGGGAGCGTTGTGCTTTTCACACACCTGGGAGTCTTCTTCGGGCCTCTTGGAACAATTTGTCCTGATTGTGGGCAGGTGGTTTGGAGGGTCTGCCTTTTGAGGGGGATAGATTGTGAACCACTGAACCCCTGATGAGCATCTGACCTAGCTGCCATTACACAGCACCTTAAAGCAATCAATCAAACAACAGGACTGATATGCACCAGAAATAATTCAATCAGCAGAGCTGCCCAGGGTGTGAACTAAAGCAGAACTGCCCAGCCCCTGACATAATTCAATCAGCAGAACTGCCCAGTTCCTGAAATAACTCAATCAGCAGAACTGCCCCAGGGCAAATTAAAGCAGCTGTCCCACCTTTGCCCTAAACAGACCTCACACCTTTAAAAAAAAATGAATAAAAAACCAAAAAGAGCTCTCACCATAGACAACTTTTATGGAGAGAGGGAAGAACAGACCTCAAATCCTGAGGCCCCTAAAGGTAAAGCAACTCCAGAAAAAGCCCCAAAGAGAGACATAAATTGGTCTCCATGTCACAAGGCTTTCTTTGAAGATTGCATAAAAAAGCTTAAAAGAGAGTTAGAAGAAACATGGGGAAACGAAATGAGATCACTGCAAAATAAAATAGAAAAAATGGAAAAAGAATGCAATGAACAAAAAGATGTAATTGGTCAATTGCAAAAGGAACTAAAAACAGTAACTGAAGAAAATAAGACATTAAAAATTAGAATCGAACAATTGGAAATGAATGACTCATCAAGACTTCAAGAATCAGTCGAACAAAAACAAAAAAATGAAAAGATAGAGAAAAACATGAAATATCTCCTAGGAAAAACAACTGACCTGGAAAATAGATCTAGGAGAGACAATCTAGGGATTATAGGGCTTCCTGAAAGCCATGATGAAAAAAAGAACCTGGACACTATCTTCCAGGAAATCATAAAAGAAAACTGCCCTGATATTTTAGACCCAGAAGGCAAAATACTCCTTGAAACAATCCACCGATCACCTCCTGAAAGAAACCCAAAAATTAAGTCCCCCAGAAATATCATGGCTAAATTCCAGAACTATCATACCAAGGAAAAGATATTACAAGAAGCCAGAAAGAAACAATTTAAATATCGGGGAGCTACAATTAGGATCACACAGGACCTAGCAGCTTCTACTTTGAAGGATCGAAGGGCCTGGAATCAGATATTCCGAAGGGCAAAGCAACTTGGATTACAGCCAAGAATAAGTTACCCAGCTAGAATGAGCATTATCTTCCAGGGAAGAAGATGGTCATTCAATGATATAGGAGAATTTCACCTATTTCTACAGAAAAGACCAGAACTGAACAAAAAATTTGATCTACAAACACAGAACACAAGAGAAACATAAAAAGGTAACAAGGGAAAAAAAGACTCTTGAGAACTATATTTATGTTATAGATACTTACAGAATGACGGTTGATTTTATGAATCTATTATTACATTATGATTATGATATGATTACTGTGATTTTATGATTATTATGATATGTTTATTGTGATTTTATGATTATTATGATATGATAAACTGAAAAAGAAATTAGAGGTAGAAAAGGGATAACACTGGAAGAAGAGGAAAAGGAGGTAAAATAAGGGAAATTACATCACATGTAGAGGCAAAGAAAACCTATAATGATTGAGGGGAGAAAAGGGAGGGGAATGAGAATTGGGTTAATCTCCATCTCATCAGATTTGGCTCAGAGGGAAAAAGAGACGCACTTATAAGGAAGCTGGAGGGAAAGGGGGGAAAAAGGGGGTGGGTGGGGCTCTAAAGGGGAAGGATTGTTTGAGGGAAGTGGTTTTCAAAAGCAAAAATAGTAGGGAGAAGGGAAAGGGGATAAGAAAGAGAAAAGCGTAAGCTAGAGTAAATAAGATGACAGGAAATACAGAATTAGTTATTTTAACTGTGAACGTGAATGGAATGAACTCTCCCTTAAAGCAGAAGCAGATAGCAGATTGGATTAAAAAACAGAATCCAACAATATGTTGTATACAAGAAACACATCTAAAACATAGAGATACATACAGGATGAAGGTAAAAGACTGGAGCAGAATCTATTATGCTTCAGGTGAACAAAAAAAAGCAGGGGTAGCAATCCTGATCTCAGACCAAGTAAAAGCAAAGATAGACTTCATTAAAAGAGACAAAGAAGGAAATTATATCTTCCTAAAGGGTACCATAGATGATGAAGCAATATCAATACTAAACATATATGCACCAAGTGGTATAGCATGGAAATTCCTAGAGGAAAGGTTCAGAGAGATGCAAGAAGAAATAGACAGCAAAACTATAATAGTGGGGGATCTCAACCTCCCTCTCTCAGAACTTGATAAATCAAACCACAAAATAAATAAGAAAGAAGTTAAGGAGGTAAACAAAATGTTAGAAAAGTTAGGTATGATAGATCTTTGGAGGAAATTAAATGGAGACAGAAAGGAGTTTACTTTTTTCTCAGCAGTCCATGGAACTTATACAAAAATTGACCATGTGTTAGGACACAAAAACCTCAAAATCAAATGCAGGAAGGCAGAAATAATAAATGCATTTTTTTCAGATCCTGACGGAATAAAAATCACATGCAATATAAGGCCAGGAGAAAATAGACCAAAAAGCAATTGGAAACTAAATAATTTTATCCTAAAGAATGAATGGGTGAAACAGCAAATTACAGACACAATTACTAATTTCATTCAAGAGAATGACAATAATGAGACAACATACCAAAATTTGTGGGATACAGCCAAAGCGGTAATAAGGGGAAATTTTATATCTCTAGATGCTTACTTGCATAAAATAGAAAAAGGGAAAATCAATGAATTGGCCTTGCAACTAAAAAAGCTAGAGAAAGAACAAATGAAAAACCCCCAATCAAATACCAGACTTGAAATCCTAAAAATAAAAGGAGAGATTAGTAAAATTGAAAGTAAAAAAGCTATTGAATTAATAAATAAACCTAGATATAGCATTAAAAAAAAAGATCAAGAAATATCCATTAGAGACTTGAACATGGCCAGATATAGACTAATCTTAGAAATGTAGAAAATCCCACAGGATATATTTTATAAGATATGCATTAAGTACTAATCCTAGCTTTAACTGGTTTGAAAAAAAAATATTTAAAAGCTTGAGGATCTTGTGTTCTCTTTTATATCACTTGGTTTTTTCCATTCAGTCCTTATTATATTGTTCATCATTTTTGAAACTGTTTTAGTGGGCTTCAACATATGTAAATTTGGGAACAGGACACAGAAATGTTTCTTCCAAAACTTAACAATGACCATAGGTTCATAAAGGTTAGGAAAACATAATAAAGCACCTGGTATTATGTTGGTATGCTTAAAAGCTCCAAAGACTGTCTCATTGCTAGCTGAATTGACTATCCAAGGATGAATGTACCTAAATACAGAGAGGCTCATCACTAGTAGGTTGGCCAATAGATGAGCAACATTTCAACCATAGCAACCAATAAAACAAAACAAAATCCTAAACTGGCCCTTAGTCTTATACAGGTTCCTTCTGCTTCTATAGTGATAGTGACAAAATGATGAAATAAAAGAAGATACTATTAAAAATTACAAAGTTCTTAAAGACATTCTTAATAGCAGTTCATTAATTGATCAAGTAATTGTGAAATAAATATTCATTGAACAAGTAAATATAATCCTGGAAGAACTGGGTCAAATTTATATTGATATTCTTGTTATCAACAAAACTTAAAGACAAAGAATTTTATTGCAATTCTCTTGGAACAAATGTTAATGATAAAAGATTTCATTGCAACTAATTGAAAATAAAACCTTCAGAGGAAAAGTTCCCTTACAGCTAATTGAGAATATAACCTAATGACAAAGGATTCCATTGCAACTAATTGGAGGAATGGATCACATACTCTCCTTGGAGAACTAAAGGAGTTGGCAAAGATACTTTTATCATGTACAAAGAAAAAGAAAAGAAATAGTACTTATGATAAGCATAAATCAAAATATCATCATGAAAACAAATGCAGAACACTCGGCATACATCCCAAAGAGATCAAAGTTATACACACCCACATACACACATGTTCACATGCACACACACATATAAAAATGTATCATTTGATCAGTCAATAAACATTGTGTCTACTATGTGCCAGTCATGTTATCAACACTTTTTTGTTATAGCTAAAAAATAAAAAATTTCAGTTCATTTTTTGAGAAATGGCTGAATAATTTATGATATATTAACACAATGCAATATATCATAAGCAATAAGGAAAGTGATAGAATTAGAAAAACCTACATGTGTCTGAACAGATGCATCAGGAAGTGAACAAAACCAAAGGGAGAACAACTTATACAGTAACAATATTATGAAGGAAAACTACATTGAAAGACTTAAGAGCTTTGTTGAAGGCAAAAAAAAATCAAAAGATTGATTTTTCTGGGCAGAAAGATAATGGACTAAAGGTATAGAATGAGATATAATTTCAGACATGGAAATTTGTGTGTGGGGGGGTGTTTAAGCATATCTGTTTGTAAAAGGTTGGATTTATGTTGACAAAGAAAACTTAGAAGCAGTAGAGAAGTTACTGATTATATTGAAAGAAAAGAGAGTGAGGGAGAGAGAAACAAAGAAAAGAAAAAAAGGAAAATTAAAGACAAAACTTTTTAAATTTTAAATATATCAAAAAGATCAGGGAGAAGTTCAGGAAGATTGTACTGGTACTATTTAGTTTAATTTGATTGATACTTTAAAAATAATTTGTATATAAGAGAGATCCACATTTTTATATACAATCCTCATTTTCTTTATATATAAAAATGATCATGTTGATGTTTAATTCATAATGAAGAAATTAGAAAGGAAAAGATTGCTATATTTAAGTATTCACACAATGTAGAATAAATTTTTAAATAACTTTATAAAATAATCCAAACCAAGTCAATCTATGTAGTAACACTTAATGATTTCAATACAAAAATGGGCACAAGGAGTTGTAGTAATCATTTTAGAAAATATGGTATAAGGTTAAAGAACAAAAGAGACCAAAAGCTTGCAAACTACTCACAATTTATGTATTCCATAAATGCCTTCTTCAAGAAGAGAGTTAGAAAATACTGAATATGCATTCAGATGAGTATCACTTTTAATTTTTTCACTTTAATAATAAGGAAATTATCCATTAACAGTATGAAGGTAATTTCCAAATTATCTTTGTCCAAACAACTAGTTAACACAAGTTTAGGGGGGAAAAAAGCAAGCATGGAAAGGAAAAAGATGAAAATAAATAAACTTCAACCTGACTTTTTCAAATAAATGGTTGAAAGAAAATATGAAAAGTCACTAAAAGAAAATTTGTTGACACTGATTATAGCTATTTCCTACAAAAGTTAGAGCAGTACAAATTAATTATTATAACAAAGAAACCAAAAGAACTCAGAAATTATCTCCATCAGCAAACATTTGATTTCCTCATCAAGTAGAGAGATATGGTAGCTAAAAGCAATAAACTAATTTAGAATATAAACTCATTTTAAAACATTAAGAGGATGATGAAAGATTAAAAGCAAATCATTTACCTTGAAAAAATTAAGGAAAAAGAGTTACAGTCAGGCTGAAACTCAACTAAGTTAGTGAATAGTAATTTCCCTGGCCCCTATTGTTTGAAAGCAAGGTGTGTTACCTGGCTGAATAAATTATGACAAATGAATTTAATGCCATGATAATAAATGACAAAGAGGTAGATTTTGAGTAATGTAAATATATTCTATTGAACTAATGGAGTATGAAGTCAACAGACCCAGGTAGAACACATATCACTTTCAATAAACTAATAGGATGGATGGATAAATAGTTTTATTGATTACAGCTTACTATGTGCCAGGCACTGTGTTAAATGCTGGAGATATAATATTAAAAAAAAACAACACTGTTGCCCACAAAGAGTTTTCAATCTAATGGAGGAAGAACACCATACAAAAAAAGAAAGCTGAAAAGTAGGGGGGATAAGAGAAGAATTGATGTAGGGGGCATAGTGAAGAAGGCAAAGACATTCAAAATGAGACTTGTCAGGTGAGAAATAAGAAGTCTGAAAAATATCAAGAACTCTTTGAAAGACTTAAGAATCTGCTCAATGCAAAGTATCAAATATGCTTTCAAAAGACTGGTGATGGATTCTGTTACCCACTCCTTGGTAGAAAAGTAAGAGACCAGAAAAGCAAAGTCCTACATATTTTCTCAGCCCTATTCCAGGTTTCTCCAGTGTCCCTAGGAGAAATTTGTTGGAATTTAGTGAACCACATCTGCCACCATTTGTGACTCAATTCTGGAGCTAGTTCAGTTTTCTTTCTGTTCAATAATGGGTCTGTCATGCAAAAACTTTATTCAATTATGGGAAGTGTGAGAAAACTTTATTTCAGTGCTTGAACTCACCCTATATGTCTGGGAAATGGGGTCACCTTTACCTGCTATTTAGAGAACCTTAACTAAAGACGTAGTTTATGCTGACCAATTATATGTTAAGAGTTTGGAAGCCTGAACATTTGTTTCCCCAGTTATTTCAGATTTCACCTGCCATACGTAAAAAGGCCTGGTGTCTAGACTCTGCCATTGGCTCAAATTCCCATTAATGATGTTCTCCCAATTTTAGGGAATTCCTATATTTATGTAGTAAAATAAGAAAAGATAATTGCATGTGACACTGCAAATCTACTATGTCCAACTTGTTTTTTTTCAAATACAAAACAAAAATATTAGATAAATTTCTTCCTCCCCCCCTTTTTTTCTTTCTGCCTCAGAGCTGACTGCCATTAGAAAGAGGATTCCATAGTACATGTCACTGCCAGCCTAGCAAGGAAGTCCTGAGAAACCAGGATGCCCAGAACTTGAGCCTAATGGGCACTCTGAACTCAAAATTTGGTGAGACTATATTATATATTCCTTACCTAGGTTAAACTGTGTTTTTAATTCCTCTCTTAACCAGAAATCTTAACTAGAAATCAGAAATTAAGGATGATTATGATTCTAGGGTATTGAGGGAAGGAAAGAGTGGGATGTTTCAATGATTGTTCTTACTACACCTTTGAAATAAACGTGTCTTTGCAAAAACTAATCTGATAGCTAAATTGTTAAATGTAAATCAGATGAGGAAGAATCTTAAAAAGTTTTCCTAACTATGTTTAACCTATATTAAAGAGAGGGGGGAAGGCAGAGAGGGAAAAAAATAGAATGCAAAATCTTACATGAATGAATGTTGCAAACTGTCTTTACATGTATTTGGAAAATGAAATACTATTGAAAAAGAAAAAAATTATTTGGCTTATCATTTTCAGAGAAACATGAGTGATCTCATCATTGTTTCAAATATAGCCTCTGGCTATGTTGACATAAAAAAAGTCCATTCATGTTTAAGTTGGGCCCATCACATTTGATAGATGTCCCAAGACTATCCAAGTAAGATCAACCTGCCTTGCTGACCAGATATATTTTCAGGTAGACATAAGGAGAGCCAAGTCAACTCAATTTAAGTGTTAAGAGTATCCTTGTGGAATATCCTTTCTATATCATGAAACCTTCTTATAAGTAAACTTCTTTTTTCTTAATCGTTGGATGACTTATGACTCTCATGCTTCATTCCCACATCAAACCTGAGGTACCAGACTGAGTCAGATCTCCCCTAAAAGGAAGACACAAAATGTTTAGATAAATAAACAACATTAAATAAATGCTAAGTAATTATATTACAGAACACTAAGAAGAATATTTATGTAACTCAAGATTTGATTTATTTTCAAAGGCTGCCATTTTTAGAGCCTTTGCCTTTGACAACATCTCCTTTCTATGGGGGCCACAAGATGTAGGTATGTTCAGAGAATAATAGTGCCTCTAATATGAGGAGGACTGCCAAGCCCTTCTTAGGGTTCCTTTACACCTTTGGCACATATCTGATTCACCCAACTCTAACCTGTGGCTCCATGAAATTGTAGCATTTAAAGCAGCCACATCCCTGTAAACCATCTCAGTAGACAGACTTAACCAGATTGAGGGTAACTGAGTGGTTTTAAACCTTTCAGTGAGTTAGGGAGTATCTATTCCAAGCACACAAAGACACAGTTATACATCAATGAGTTGAACAAAATGGTTCTGTCGACTTTCAGTTTGGTAGGTAATCTAATACCACCTCTCTCCCATTCTTTCCATTGGAGCCTCCCAAACACTGAGTTAGCTCTGACAATGTATAAGTCATCTTCTATGTAGACTTCCCTGAAATGTATTCTGCCATGTGAAATTAATTTATCCATAATATTCAATATTTTTTCTATTTGTTTTGACTAATGGCTGCACACATGATGCTGACTGGTATCATGTTTTCTTGGTGCTAATTGTTATGCCAAAATTACTACAAGTGGCAGAAAATCAATCTATATTCTGTTGTATCTTAGCCTCAAAGGCTGTACTGAGTCATCTATGAACAAAAAAATTGTGCATCAACTTCCCTTCCACTTTAATCTTGGTTTGCATCTTTTTTTTAAAAAAAAATTTTAATGCTATGGGTAAGTTCATTTACCTTTACACTATACTGTCAAAGGATGGACACCTGATAATGAAGTTGACCCATACATTGTCAAATGTCCAGTGAAACTTGGACAATATACCTGTGCCATACCAGGAAATTAAATTGTTTCCATTTGAATTATCTTAGGAAGATTCTGAAGAACACCTGATAAAATAAGGTACCAAACGCTGAGGCCCTTTCTTGAGCTAAACTGCTAAGCATTCAGGCCATACTTCAGAGAGCACAATTTTAATGGGCTGGCCCTGTTCTAATAGCAAACATATATTTGGTTAAAAGACTATTTTACCGAGAACGCACACAAGGGAAGCACTCACATGAAGGTCAAAAGAAGTGAAACAAGAGCACATTCAGAGTCTATTTGAACTTTGGAAGTGATTACATGACATGAGAGAAACTGGCAAACACAGTATTGCATGTCCACATCAAAAAATGGTCTGTGCTTTATGAGCAAGGCAAAATTGTACTAGCTCAAAAGAAATATGAGATGTGCAAATTTAGAGACATCTCCATTCTAAATGTTCATATGGACTATTCATGCCTGCCCTGTGATAGAGCCTTCTAAGCTCAAATTGGTCTGATCAGTCATAGTCTTTGATTCCAACATCATGATGTCATTTTGGTCTTCCTAAAAAAACCAGTCAATCAAAACCAAGTCTCTCACACTACCTTTGCTCACATTTAATACACATCTCTCATTGCAGTTTGTTATAGCACAGAAAACACAATTGTCTTCTCTTTCCCCATAGAGAGAAAGAGATTCAACATTTGGTGTGAATTATTGCTACTGTGTTTATGGGCTGGCCCTCTTTAGGATTATTCACCAGCTTTATGAGTGAGGCCTTGTCAGCTAGTCAATTTTCTGACCATATGTAAGAAAATAATATACTTGATTAGTTCTATGATCCAGGTAGCCCAAGAGAAATAAAAAAACAAAATAGATTAGTCTCTAATGTTTACCCTTTTAGTATGCTTACAAGAGTTTACTGACCATCCATTCAATATTTATTTAACAAATACTATTATTTCTCTAGTATGTAATAGAAACCTGCTTATTGATGTCTAATCTTCTATTAAGAGCTTAATTTCTTTAACTTGAGACTTGGATCTCTGTGAAAATGCAAATACCTTAAATATTTATAAAATTCTAAGCACCCTGAATTCATTTATGCTTTTGTGTGAATGAGTTTCTAACCCTCTATGGAGCCAATTTTTGATATACTATACAAGTGCAATAAATTCAGGACTTAGGCAAGGAGAAGTATTACTGAGCATTTTTAAGGACAGGAAAAAAAGGAAAGAGTACATAAACAGGCAAAATAGGTTTCCTGTCACAATAACAAAATCTCAAAGGTATTATGAAAATAACCTCACTGTTCAAATAGTTCAGTCTATACCTAAACCAGAATTTCTTATACAATATATAAAAAAGTCCTCAAACTTGCTACTAGATGTCTAGTGAAGGGTATTTCATGACCTAAGAATCAGTCCATTCTGCTTTTAGACAGCTCTAATTGTTAGGAGATTTTCTTTAGACCAATTTTAAGATTGCTTTTTTGCATGTCTTACTCATTGTCCTTAGTTCTTCCCTGGGAAACAAAGCAAAACAGTCTAATCTCTCTTCTGAAACACTCCTTCAAATTCATAAAGACATCTATATTCCCCTAAATTTTGTCTTCTACAGGTAAAGCATTTAAAATTCTTCCAACTAATACATATATGCTTTGATCTTAGGACCCCTACCTTGATGTTCTCTAGTTATCAATGTCTTCCTTAAAATTAATTGTCCAGAAGTGAACACAATACCCAATAATCCAAGCACAAGATGATCTGGCTTATCATCTTCTTATTCCTTCATGCTTTGCTTTTCTAAACACAATTTAAGAACACATTACTTTACTTGGCTACTATATTACATTGTTTATTTCTTTTTAATCAAGAAACACTAAAACCTCCGGATTGTTTTCAGACAAATGGTTGTAAATTCAAATTTGCTCTATTTTGGACTTTGAAAGTGATTTTTTGTAATTCAGATTTGAGTTTAACAATTATCATTAAATTTCATCTCATAAGATGAAATTTCCAAACAAATGTTCAGGAATAGTCTGTTTTCCAAGATAAAAGAGGGAGTGGAAAAGCATTCCTCAGTACCCTTTACAGAAGCCCTCTTCTGGGGGAAGGAAGAAGGTCAGCCAACCTGCACTATGAGAATAAATAACAGGCAGTACGCCATGACAGAAACAAATATTTCATATTCAGTGAAAGCCACTTGCAAAATTATCCCTGCTTTTCACATTTTTTGGAAGTGATAATCTCGGTCCTTGTCTCTAGAGACAATAGCTTCTCAACAGGAATGCAGTGAGAAAAATACATGTGGATGATTTCATAC
The DNA here is from genome assembly GCA_023553655.1 of Myrmecobius fasciatus. NCBI lineage: Eukaryota > Metazoa > Chordata > Mammalia > Dasyuromorphia > Myrmecobiidae > Myrmecobius > Myrmecobius fasciatus. The sequence goes on from JAJPUD010002242.1 coordinate 118,694, forward strand.
CAGAGTTGCATAGTCATATAGTGTCACTAATAACATATTCACTCCTTAAGACTTCCACATCACACCTATCAGACAAGCTAAAATGACAGAAGAGAAAAATGACAAATGGAGGAGATCTGAAAAAATTAGGATACTGATTCACAGCTGGTGGAACTGTGAATTGATCCAGCCATTTTTGAAAAGCAATTCCCAAATATTTATAAAAACTATATATTTTAACCTAGAAATTCCACTATTGGGTCTCCCAAAGTGATCAGGGAAAAAGGAAAAAAAATCTATATTTATAGTTCTCTTTTTGTGGTGGTAAAGAAGTAGAAATTGAAGGGATGCCCAATAAGTGGGGAATGACTAAACAAATTGTGGGATATGGTTGAAATGGAATACTACTCTACTATAAGAAATGATTAGTTGGTTAATCTAAGAAACATATGGGAAGATTTGCATGCAATAATTAAGAGTGAAATAAGCAGGAGTTTGCAAGATAACATTATATACAGGAGCAGCAATATTGTTCAAAGAACAACTGAACAACTAAGTTATTCTGAGTTTTATAAATATTATTCAAATCAATTGCAAAGGACGTATGAAGAAAAATGCTATCTCCAGAGAAAGAATGAATAAATATACATAGTAGGGTTTGTGTGTGTGTGTGTGTTTGTCACGCACCTTCTCCAGTGTGTAGCCTTCTCCAGTATAGAGTAAGAAAAGAAAGAAATAGTTCAAAACTTTAAATGAAACAAAAAATATTAAATTAATTTTTTAATTAAAAGGAATATCTGTACTTGGCTTTCTAGATAATCACTAAATATCCATTTAACCACATGCATTAAAATTTTGTCAGAAATAGAAGATAAATTCACTAACCTATAATTCATACATGATACAGTTATTCCTTCCACAATGTGACATTCTATGATCTTTTCAACTTATAGGTTCATATCAGAAATTAAACTGAAATTTTTGGAAATTTTGCAGAAAGCACAGACAATACAAACAACCCAGATTTCATAATAAGGTAATGTAAACACCCCATGAAAAAAAAGAAAAAATCAAGCTTCTCTGGGACAAAGGGAGAACCAAAAATAATTTACATGGATTTTCCAAATCACAAGAAACTATTCCCCTAAACCCTGTAATGTAGAAGAGATAATCATTTTCTTCTTCCTCTAAAAAACTGGAACACTTGTACTCCTCTAACCCTTTTCCATGGTTTTTCAAAGTTCAGTGGCAGTGACTTGTCAATCACATCTTATATTTCCTTCAGTAACTAAATATATAGTTCATTTGGGCCTAATAATTTAAATGCCTCAAAAGGCCCACAGGGATAGAATGTGCTTCCAATCAGTCAAAGACTAGCAGTACCCTTTTATTACCTACCTAGCTGGGTTTGATATCTCCTCCTTGACCATTTTTGTTCTAACTTTCCTCTCCCAAAGAACATTATTGTCCTATTTATCCTGAGATGTAGTCATCTGCAAAAGTATTTAAAAGATCTTTTTCTCTTGTCCTGAGCTGTTCTTACCAGCTTCAATTCATTCTGAACTTTAGCTATTCTGAAACATCATTCCCATTCTCATATATCTTTAATTTTTTCCTATTACTTCTCTTCCTAATGCATACAGATCTGCCTATGTCTACCCCATTCGCAAAAAAGCAAAATAAAATAAAAACCTTATTTGAGCAGTCGATCCCAACTATCATTATATATCTTTTTTGCCCTATGAAGCAAAAATCTCTTACCATAGACAGCTTTTATGGAGAGAACGAAAGGCAGACTCCAGATCCTGAGGTACCTGTAGACAAAATAAATCCAGAGGAAGTCATAAAGGGAGATATAACCTGGTCCCCTTTGCAAAAAGCCTTTCTGGAAGATTGCATAAAGAATCTCAAAAAAGAGCTGGATGATAAATGGGAAAATAAACTGAGTTCAGTGAAAGAAGGCTATAATACCCTGCAAAAGAGATATGAAAAAGACACCAATTTATTGAAAAACAAAATTGGTGAATTGGAAATAGACAATAATGCACTGAAAAATAAAATTAGCGAAGTGGAAATAGACAACAATGCACTGAAAAATAAAATTAGTGAAGTGGAACAAAAGTGCAATGAACAAATTGGCCAGTTACAAAAGGAGCTAAAAAAGGTAACTGAAGAAAACAACACTTTAAAAATAAGAATTGAACAAATGCAAGTGAATGACTCAATAAGACTTCAAGAATAAGTCAAACAAAAACAAAAAAAAATGAAAAAATAGAAGAAAATATAAAATATCTCCTAGGAAAAACAACTGACTTGGAAAATAGATCTAGGACAGACAATCTAAGGATTACTGGACTTCCTGAAAGCCATGATGAAAAAAAGAATCTAAACACTATCTTCCAGGAAATCCTGAAAGAAAACTGCTCTGAGGTTGTAGAATGAGAAGGCAAAATCACCATTGAAAGAATTCACCGATCACCTCCTGAAAGAGACCCCAAAATTAAAACCCCAAGGAATATCATGGCTAACTTTCAGGACGATCACACCAAGGAAAAGATTCTGCTAGCAACTAGAAGGAAACAATTCAAATACCAAGGATCAATAATTAGAATCACACACGATCTGTCAGCCTCTACATTGAAGGATCGAAGGGCCTGGAAGCAGATATTCTGAAAGGCAAAGGAACTTGGATTACAGCCAAGAATAACCTATCCAGCTAGAATGAGCATTAT
>JAJPUD010002242.1:132152-151652 GCA_023553655.1 Myrmecobius fasciatus
TTTTTTTTGCAAAGGTCAATGTTGAAAGGTCACTCATATGTTTTGTAAATAAAAAGCTTTATAAAAAAATTACTTTTACTATCCATTTCTGTAGCAATAATCTATAGGTGAAGTTTTTAATATGCATATACAAAATTTAAACATCAATATGCACATATTCACAATGATTACATTAGCAAATTCTCTAATCTGTAATGTAAATGCAAAATACAAAGAGTACAACCATACAGCAAACATCATTGGTTTGTTAAGTAGAAAACACCACAACTTCCCTGCAGAAGGGATACAGCAAGCACTTTGATAAAACAGCAATTTATGGCTAATGATTGACAGAACTATGCTCAGAGGAACTCTTGAGCTGCTGTAAATAGTTGCATTCCTATGTCATTGGTTTCTCTTTTTATCCCTCCAAAAATTCATTCAACAAAACTGGCCATGCTTCATCTTCATCATAGTTGCTAAAGATTAATTATTCTATTAAACTCTAACACTATGCACCATTAATCTTTGTTTACAATTCTGTATTCTGATTGCTCTAGGAATTGGTAGAATACTGGAAAATGGGGTCAGCCTTTTCCTAACAACAGTCCTGATACACTTGACAATATTGATTCTAAGCTTTGTCTGTTCTTTTTCCAGGCAAGTCAAATGCATATCTGTAAATAAGTTTGAAATCTACAGGCTCAAGTAATCCAAAAAACTTCTTAATTTCTCTCTTAATTCACATTGCAAAGATATTATTCCTTTTAACCATTTGTGTAATGTAAAATAATCCATGTTTCATGTACCCAATTTCCAAATTAATACAAACATGACTACATTTTAAGATTTTACTCCAATGTCTTTCTCCAAACTTTCAGGACCTGGACCAGAATGCAGATCATCAGTCCCTGCATATTCACAGAACCACTCCAAGCATCTCTTCCTTGAAAATGTTTCTTAGTCATTATTCTAGCTGAAACATATTTCCTATACACACTACTGTGTCTACTTTTCTTTGCAAGTAAATCATCTCTAGCAATGGGTCTTCTCTTTTTTCTTAATGGCATCACTTTGTTAAAGTAGCCTAATGAACTTCTTATTAAGGATGTGGTCGATCCTGTCAATGTTTGCCATTGTTGAGAGATGAAAATTCAACTGAACAATGACAGCGGCAACTTCCAAGTGCATTTTTGTTTGATTCCTCCACTGTTATATATGTCCAGGTGTAAGTCTTCTGCCTCCTAATGCCTCTCGCAGCTCATCCCTTTAACACTTCTTAAATATTCTCTTTTCTCTAGGTTTTTGGACATCATACTCTTCTGATGTCCTACCAACCTGACCACTCCTCATTTTCCTTTGTCATGACCTCTCACTGTGGGTTTCTCTCAGAATTATGATATAGGTCTTCTCTTCCTTTCTTCTATAAACTTTATGATCTCATTAGCTCCCTTGTTTTATGTACCATCTTTATGCTGATTCTCAAAAATGCCTAATTAGCCCTAATCTATTTGCTGACTTCCACTCTCACATCCAACTGCCTATTGCACATTTTGGACTGGATGGCTTATTATAGACATTTTCAACTCACCATAGCTAAAAATGAAATCATTATCTTTTCCCTTAAACATTCCCCTTTTGTAAACTTCCTATTATAATTAAGATAACTAAACTCTCCCCTTCTCCTTCAACTGTCATCTTATATCTTCAGAATGTCTTTCTTAAGACATATTTTCTTAAGACCTATTCATCCTAAGATGACGTCTACACAATTTTAAACCACAGCATCTTACCTAACATTTCTCTGCAATACCTTGAAATCTTTCCCTTTAAATCTAGGTTATGTGACAGAACTTGTCTCCATTTATGTATTGAAAATTCTTAGAAAGATGGATTGTTTGTTCCCAAAGTTCTCATCATTTCCACTCTGACCAAAAGTCCGCTTTGGTAGTGAGAATGGGAATCACAGTATAATTTCTTCTCAATGTGTCCTCCACTTTTTGAAGTATGAGCCTATTATTTAAAAGTTAAGAAAATAAGAGAGTAAGAGCTTTGAGAAATATCCCAGTAAATTAAATCACTCAACACTGTGGTATTATGTCTTTAGGTGAAACTTCTAAACTGCTTCATAAATTCATCATTTATTTCCACCTTTGGTACAATCTTTATTATATTGCTATGACAATATTTTTTTCTACTTCTAACTCTATTGATCTTGCACAAATGCTATACACTTTTCTTCCTCCTTCTGGCTATTGGATTTCACTGCATAAGTATATTTTCTTAATATTCAGCATCACATCCTTCTCCTTTTACCTATCCTATTCCATTTGAATAATCTATAAAATTCTAGAGTTATACTGTAGTACTGCTTTTTATCCTACCATGTCTCAATAATATCTATAAGGTCAAATTTATCTCTGGATTATAATCTCTAGTGTTCTACATTTTGTTCTTTCTTCTTTATTGCTATATTTATACATATGACACATTTCATTTTTATTTTTTAAATTATTTTCAATTTAATTTGATTTTCAATTCAGAATTTTTTTCCTTTTTCCCCTTCCCCACTCATTGATAAAAATTATAACCAAAATATGTTGCAAATATGTATAGTTGTACAAAGCAAACATCAACATTTGCCATGTTCCTCCCCTTCCCCCAAAAAAAGGAAAAGAAAAAAATGAAAATATGTTTAACTCTAAACTATGAACCCAACAATTCTCTATTTGAAAGTAGATAATGTGTTTTATTATGAGTACTTTGAAATTGTGGTTGGATCATTGTGCTGATCAGAGTTCCAATAACCCATGGACTAACTTCTTCCTTCAATTTTGCTTTCTGAGACTCAATGTAATTCATATTTTGAACTACAATTCACACTGTAGCCTAATATTCTTGTAACAACCATGATAGCAAGGGATGTTTTGTAGTGATGATTTTCCTTCTAAACGTCAGAACAAGTCTATATCCATGGAATTCCAGCTTTATTGTATAATCAATTATGTCTCTGTTTTCCTTGAGTATATCTAAACATTTGTAACATCTACTGATATCTTCAATTTTGTATAGCTATAAGAAAGAAGCTAAATGGTACAGTGGATACAGAACGGTGAGGAAGAGTCAGGAATCTGAACAAAGGAAGAATCAGGAAGAACATACATGACCTCAGTTACTTACTAGCTGTATGATCTTAGGCAAATCATCTAACTTTTAAGATTTATCTCAATACCCTCATTTGTAAAATAGGATTGATAATAGCACTTACCTTCAGAATTGTGGGAAGGCTAAAATGAGATGATCTTTGTAACTGTTTTACAAATCTTAAATTATTATATAAATGCTAGTCATTTTAATATTAGCTTCATTGTATTGTTTGTTTATAACATATATCTTTAAGGCTTGCAAAATACCTTACACATGATAACTCATTTTAACCTCATAATAATATTGTGGGATAGTTGTTATTATTATCCTCTTTTTAGTGATGTGGAAATTAAGATTCAGAGAGGTTAAATCACTAGCCAGGCAAGTGATTTGAATTGCAAATTTGCAAGATTTGAAATAAAGTCTTCCTGATACCTAGTTGAGTGCTCTGCTTCACCTCATAGTATAGCATAAAGTATTCTTTTATTTTTCCTATATGTTTTTCTTCTGAGTTTCAATTGTACCCATTATATTATTGTGCTGTTATCATATTGTATTTAGGTTTTTGAGGACCCCTCCCTAACAACAACAACAATAAATAGCTGATGATCTTCAATATGGACAAGTACAGTATGATATACTTTGGGGAAAATAATTCAAATTATAATTATTAGATAGTGAGCTTTGAGTTTTCAATGGACTCACTCTGGATTGTATACACAGTAAAAACTTATTGTTTTAAGAACCAATTAAGTTGCTAAGTTTTTGAGTTGCTAAGTCATTTTCACTATTATAAATACCCAAATTAATCACAAAGCATATGTGAAGGAAGCAACTATCTGTATTCAGAAAAAGAACTGATAAATAGACATATATAGAGAATGATTTTACATAAATATAAATAAATTTATATCAATAATAACTAAAATATCTGAACAATAATAAATAGTGGTTCTTAAAATAATTGTATTTTGGCATGAATTTGCATATTGTGGCTAATGTGGCCATCTCTAGAATGGGAGATGGGATTAGAGGAAGGGAGGAAAAAAGAAAGTTGTATGACAAGTTTATTATATATTTTAAAAGAATAGCAAGTTGTACATAATAGATTTATAGCTTCATGTATAATCATTTTTTTCTATTCTACTATGTTATGGAAATGCTCGTTTTTTTCTTAAGTTCAGAATAAAATAAATGATAATAAATAAAAATCACCTTAATAAAATAAGTGACTTTTATATATGGCATAAAGTTTCCAAAATGCTTTACAACATTACCTAATACAAGAAGTCTGTGTGAATTATTATAATAGTACTTAGTTCCCCTTTTTAAAAAGAGGAAACTGAGGCTCAGAGTGATGAGTGACACAGTTAGTACATGTTTGAGGGAGGATTTGAATTGATAGCTTTCTTTATTATATAAAACCTCTTCCCACTATATCAGGTTGCCTCTAAATCACCTAGTCCAATTCTGACATTTTATACATTTCTAAAAGGCCTATCCAAGGTCACATAGCTTTTTAGTGAGATCATTTTAGTTACCCCACTCCAATTCTACCTTTTTTTTTCAGGGCCCATAAAAACTACACAGAGCAGTCCAGATGTCAATATTTATGCAATGGTTTTGTACTAGGGTAGGTAGAAAATTATTTTTGTTGCATTTCCAATTCATATTAATGATATCTAGCAAATTCAGTTACATCAATACACCAGTCATAGTCTTTTAGGAAACAATCTAGAATGACTTCATGGAAATCTCAAAGCTCATAATCTGATAATTATCATTTGAATTATTTTTCCCAAACTATATCACACTGTACTTGTCCATATTGAAGACCATCTGCTGGGAGGAGGATGCCCTCAAAAGCTTTCCAAAAGCTTTTAATAGTTTATCTCCTTTGGCATGACATTCAGTAGCTGGGATAGACTAATGTCATTAATAAAGTTGGAGATATTACTTTGCTCACTTTCTTCCTGGTTGATATATACATCCAGATAAGATGAATGCTAGCAGTAATCTCCAGAGAAGCCCATATGTCATTGGCTGAACTATTGAGCTTTGGTGAGAAGAATCATAGTAATTATAATTACATAGTAATAGTAATTACAGATGGGGGCTGGTGCATTACTTTCAACTACTTGTCTTTATGACCAGGGGCATTCATGTATAGGAGCACTGGCTGGGTTTAGGTGAGTAGCCTGTAGCCATTCAACATAATACAATATAACAAGCATTTATCGAGCACCTACTATGTGCCTACTAAGCACTAAAGATATAATTAACAAAAATATAGTCTCTGCCTTCAAGGAGGCATAATGGGGAGAGACAGCACAGAAAAAGAGTCAAGGAAATTGAGGGGAGACCAGGAGTACCTAGCACCTTTGTACTGTGATGCTGAAGACAGGCAGAGCAATAGATGCAGAGTGGAATGAACAAAAAGTCTAATTTCTGTCCTCAGTAATGGGAAGGCATTGAGAAGAGTTTAGTTCTCTACCTTCCAGCCCTCTAATTAGAGGAATGAGGAAGCTGACAGAAGTAGTGTCAATCAAGGCTTGAATTAGCAGCCTGGTGAGGAGATAATTAACTTGGGAGAGACATCCTCTTCTGTGGAGTTAAAATCAGTCAAGACAGCAAATGAAGAGCTGAGTTCCACTTCAAACTAAGATAGGTCCTAGTTGTTTAACCCTGCACAAGTCATTTAAGTCCCTTCCCTCAGTTTCCCCTTTTGTAAAATGGGGATAGTAATAGCCCCTTACCTGCCAAACCTGTTGTGAGAATCAAATGAGATAATAAGTGTAAAACACATAGCAGTCTTACACACATTATTGTTCAGTCACTTCAGTCACTCCTAGCTCTTCCTGACTCCATTTAAGACTTTCTTGGTAATAGTACTGGAGTGATTGGCCATTTCCTTCTACAAATCATTTTATAGATGGGGAAATGAGACAAACAGAGTTAAATAACTTGACCAGGATCCCACAGCTATTAAGTGTCTGAAACCAAATTTGAACTCAAATCCTCCTGACTCCAGATCTTGTGCTCTATCCAGTGTGCCATCTAGCTTTTTGACACATAGTAAATATTATATAAACATTAAATAATAATAATATTATTATTAAATATTGGAAGTTGGATTTGCAGGTAGAAGTGAAACCAAACAGAGCAGCAGTTACAAAGAACAGCTCTGAAACTAGAGGAAAGATACCTGGTTTACAGAAGGATAGAGCCAGAGTTTTGCTCTCTAGTGGAATGTGCTTCCAACTGAGCTGACCTGATGCCATGTTTCTGATCAAACTCCAGTATTTAGGATTAAGAGCCTGCCTTAAAAAAGATATAGAGAAAGAGAGCAGCCAAAACTCAGCACTAGAATTTTTTAATAATTTTGTATATCTCTTCTTCTGGGGAGGTGGGGGAAATAAGAATGGATTATCTCTTATGCTTCATACAGCACATTACCAGGCTTTACTTAGTCAAGATTAAAATACAATTGTTTATGCTAATAAGCAACATCAATTGTTTTGCTCAACTCAAACAGGCATAGACAACAATGAAAAATCAAAACATAGCTCTGCATAAAGTACCTGTACTTGGAACTATAAAAGATTTACAAACAGGGCAATTCACTAGAGATTGAAAGTCTAAGAGTCAAATCTAGAGATAGGAAGCCTGTGTGTTCTCTAATTTCAAGGGGAAGACTATGTAGTTTCCTCCCCACTGCTAAAAAAAAATAGCAAAAAGTTTTTTCATTTAATACAGAAAAAGCTTAAAATGCAAATATCCCAGGAAAAGTGACAATAGGACATAAATGGCAAATACTTGTCTAAAAAATTTTGATGAATATGAAGAAAATAGAAGGCACGCACAGGAAGGGGTAAAAAACAGAAAAGGAAACCAGGGACTGCAAGGCACAGTGCCAATGCTGCAGTTTTACCAGGAATTTTCCTTAATTTCAAACTTCAAAAATTATGTAATATAAGAAACTTAATCACTCCTCAGTTCAAGAAAAAAAATAATTAATGAGTTCTTTATACAGTGTTTTTGCTCAATCAAGATTTCAACCTTTCCTATAGTAATCTAACCTATTGGATTCATTTAATCAGTGACAGGGAGAATGATCTACTGACAATAGATTTTAAAACAGACTAACCCTTCCTCAGAACTCTAGAGTGAAAAAATTTCCTTCTGAAAAGATTTTGAAACAAAGATTTTAGTTTTGACTCTAACTTGTTATTTAAGAATTGTAGATCTATCTTCATAAATACAAATCAAGTGGCAATTTTGTTTTAGGTGTGATGGGGGGGCAGTGTTGTGAGACTTTAGGAAAGAGAAAAATTTCCAGTTATTATGCTGAAAAAGAAGAAAAAATACATCTGGTTAACACCCAAATATATTATTAAGCTTGCAGTTTTGAATTTTTGTATCAAGAAACCTGGTTCTTGAGAGAGACAGACAGACAGAAATGAAGAAATAGAAGGAAATGGGATGGAAAGAAATACACAGTTACCAATCATAATGGTGAATGTAAATGGAATAAACTCAACTAAAATGAAAGTGGGTAGCAGAATGGATTAGAAATCAGAATATTGAATATTATGTTGTTTACAAGAAACACACTTGAAACAGAGAGACAAAAAGAGTCAAAATAAGAATTTGGAGAAGAATGTGTTATACTTCAGCTGAAGTTAAAAAAGGGGGCAAGGATAGCAATCATGATCTCAAACAAAGAAAAAGCAAAAAAAAAGTATGTCTAATTAAAAAGATATATAGGGAAACTACATCTTGCTAAAAAAGATACCATGAACAATGAAAAAATCAAAACCATAAAAAGTCACATTAAAAAAGTTCTAAATCACTACTAATTATAGAAATGCAAATTAAAACAACTCTGACACATGGCCTCACACGTATCAGATTGCCTTACATGACAGAAAAGGAAAATGATAAATGCTGGAGGGAATGAAGTAAAATAGGGCATTAATGCATTGTTGGTAGAGTCAGGATTATGCCCAAAGAACTATGAAACTGTGCATACCTTTATGACCTAGCAGTACTACTACTAGGTCTGTAACAAAGGAATCAAAGAAATGATATGTTAGTGCTTCTATTTGATGGATTTCTTGGCATTGCTGGCACTTTTCTTCCAGATATGTGTTTTCATCCATATAAGGATTTATCAGCAAAGAATATCCTCTATGAATTCAGATGAATATATTTTCCATAACTTGTTTTCTTAGAGAGTTGCTTATAAGTAAAATGACTCACCAAGAATCACACAATCAATTTGTAGAAGAGGCAAAACTTGAAATCCTGCCTCTAATTACTGTATCCCACTGACTCTCTAGAATTCATTATAATTTTGGTGGAAGAGGTTTCTTGTAGTGAATGGGACAAAAGGTATTTGAAATATGTGAGTGCTATTTAAAGGAATCCTCTAATGTAGAGTCAATCTCAACTTATAAGGCACTAGAAAAATTTTATAAATATTAATGTTTTCAAAATAAGCACTTTCACACTGAGAATTTCAGATATTTCATAACAGAACCTCCTTCAGAATAATAATAAACATTTTGGAGGAAGGCTGTGTTTCAAAAGAGTTTGTAACTCTTTGTGTGGAAGCTAATTGCTTTCATTTGTCATATTTAAGTGAAGAGTCAAGTTCCTCATAGAAAGGAATGCTCCTTTTTATAACAAGGAATCAATCTTGTGTTAACAAGAGGAATTCAAATATTTGATTTCCAAATAAAGTACATATTAAATCACAGAACATAATCCCTATTATTATAATAAGCCTTTCATTCTTAAAGCCTTTCAATCATTCTAACAGTCAGGAACAATTTTTTTCCCTTTTACATGAAAAAAGACTATGGTCTCTTCCCTCACATCATGGGGTAAGCTATCCAGTAGTGAATCTTCCTTGAGAAAACTGAAGCTGACAAAGGTTGTCAATTCCTCAGGCTCACACAACTGGTTGAGTGTTTGAAGCAAAGTTGGAATTCAGATCTTTCTTCCTGACTACAAGTCCAGCACTCTTTTCACTGTACCACCCAAAACATTCAAACAACCAACCTTAGGTTATTGGTATGTGATTATATTTGCACCAAATTAATAGGAATGTCTACCAAAAAACTGAGCAAAATTATGTAAATGTGGATTTTCCCATCTGAAGAACCAAAACTTAAGGGAGAACTTATCCTCCCAATGAAATACTTGAGCTCTCCCTCCTGTACTTTATCTTGATTTGTTACTCATAAATATTAGTTGTTGGTTTACCTACTTGCAGACAAAAGTAAGCCACAGGAATATTCTCCAAGGCCCCTTATATCAGCATTATCCAGTCACATGATCTCAAAGCTGGAAAAGAGGTTGGAGAGATCCAGTCCAACTAATATATGCTTTAGCAGGAATCCCTTCTAGCAATACAGGTTTCTGTTTCAATTATTTTAGATCACCAATGGTCTGCTGGAATGTGTATCTTGTCTAATACATTCAGAGTTGATACAACTTTTCCAACATAACCTATATCATTCCATAACAGCATTTGGTGAAGTTGAAGATAATTATATAAATTTTTCATGATCTCTCTTCCCAAAAAAATAATTTTCTTCTGTATTGGAACAAAGATTTTCTCAAAGCTGGACAGCAGAGGCACTGGCAGTAAGTGGATAAGCCTATTGGATTGGGAAATAAAATGACCCAGATTGTGTATCCTGCCAGTAATGGCTTCCAGTGTGATCCCCACCTTGTCTTTTCAAAACCTCTATGCCTGAATATCTTTAGTTATATAATCAGAAAAAAGCAAAACAATAAAGCTCTGTTTGTGCCAATTAGGTGGCACAATGAAGACAGTGATGGACCTGGAATCAGAAAGGTTCATTTTCTTGAGTTCAAATGTGAGCTCAGATATTTACTACTTGGATGACTCTGACGCGTCACTTTATCCTGTTTGTCTCTTTCCTCAAATGTAAAATGACCTAGAGAAGTAAATAACAAACCACTCCAGTATCTTTATCAAAAAAAAAAAGCCCAAAGGCCACACAGTTAAAACAATTTAAAAACAAGAAGAAAGCAGATTGATGAACCAATAGACTGCCATCTAACTGTGCTGTTCTCAAAGAAGGGGTGAGATTTTTGTATTAGCCAAATACATTCTTTCTTCTTTTTCAGCATAGCAACTGGAAATTCTCCTTTTCTCTAAAGCGTCACAACCCCCCCCCAATCATACCTAACCCAAAGATTTCCATTTGATTTATATTCATGAAGACAGATCAATAGTCCCTAAATATCTAGTTAGAGACAAAACTAAAATCTTTGTTTCAAAAATCAAATCTCTGTTTCCAAGAGCTATTGGAAAATCTTCAGTGCATCCCATTAATACTTATGAACTAACTACTATTTGTCAGTCACTACAATAAGTGCTAGGGTAAGACAAGCAAAAACAGTTTGTATTCTCAAGGAGTTCGCAATATAATGGGGGAAAATATGCAAACAAGTAAGAACATAAAAGATACTTAGAGTAAATTAGAAGTGTTCTAGGTGGAACGACACCAGAACTCATGGGAACTGGGAAAGACATCTTGGTGAACATGAGGATTTAATAGAAACATGGGGGAATCTAGAGAAGCCAGGAGGAAGAGGAAGAGGAAGAAGGAGAGCATTTAAGGCAAGTGCAGCATTGGATGAAAATGAATGGAATCAAGAGTAAAAAGGACCAACATGTGCAAAAATGCTTGTACCAGCTCTTTTTGTAGTGGCAAATTATTGGAAACTAAATAGATGCCCATCAACTGGGGAAAAGCTGAACAAGTTGTAGTATATGAAAGTAATGGAATATTATTGTTTTATAAAAAGTGATAAAAAAGCTGATTATAGAAAGATCTAGAAAGATTAACACAAACTGATGCTAAGCAAAACATAAAGAAGAAGAAATACATTGTATACAATAATAGCAAGAATGTGTGATGATCAATTATAAAAAACTTGGGTCCTCAGTAGTTCAGTGATCTAAGGCAAACCCAACAGACTTTGGATAGAAAATGCCATCTGAATCCAGAAAAAGAACTATGAAGTCTGAAAATAAGTCAGCATACGCTATGTTCACTTCTTTTTTCAGGTTTTGTTTTTCTCTCCCATGGCTTTTTCCTTTTGTTCTGACTCCATATGGGACCTTGTAACTGAATGTGGTGATCACAAAATTATGATTTAGTATCAGTAAATGTTTGATTTGCATACCTACCTTATGTACCTATTAATGTCATGTAAAAATTTCTTGGGTGGAAAGGATTCTTGAGTGGGAAAAAAGTTAAGAAGCCCTGATCTATCATACACGTACCTAATATGTTTTAATTCTTGTGTTACCAGACCAGATCAAAATGCATTTGAGAAATATTTCACAAACAAATAAAACTATAATAAAACATGGATAGCATTGTGTTGAAAAATATGTTGACTCAGTTACTTATTGTTCTGGCTATTTTAGGGAGGAACTGAAATTCAAAGACCCCACCTCTTCTGCTAAGGTAGTCCATTTGGATTATTTTAAAGTTACCTACAAAAGGTGTCCCCACCTTGAAACCGTTGCTGATTTTCAGTGAGTAGGCATTCAATGGAAATTGAATTGCTACCTTGGTGTAGTTATAATAAAAATCCTTTAAATTCTCTTTGTCTTGAGTTTTGCCAATGTGAAAGCCTAACAGGGATCGTTATGTAGAATTTAGTGGACTCTGTTTCTATTGGAGTTTGATACCACTGCCTATATTTACTAATCTGTTCCCAGCACAATGCTTAGGAAGTTCTCCCTACTAGGAATTAACCCACTCAATTCTTATCTATCAAAAGTATATCCATAATTCCAGATTCAATTCAACTTGTGCTAAATTAGTATAGCATTTCATAAGCATTCCTACTTAGACTGACCTCTTCCCTTCTTGATTTTCCAAAGAATTAAAAGTCTCTCCAATATGTAAACTTCCTAGACTCACTTAGAACTAGAAGAGACTGAGAAACTATTAAATTCAGTCTTCTTATTTTACAGGAAACTGAGGCTGGAGGAGGTTAAGTGACTTACCCAATGCCAAGTTTAATAAGTGTCAGACAAAGAATGTGAATTCCAAGTTTAGCATTCTAACCACTTCGCCAGATTGACTCTCTTAATCTTAACCCTTCTTCTATTTTTGCTAATACCAGTAAGACCTACTTCCTCAAAACTATTTGTTCTTTGAAGGCGGTAATTATATAGTATTGAGTACATAAGAGACACTTCAGATATATCCATCAAATTGAATTGATCCAACTTTTTCCCCAAACCATACTGAAAAAATTCTCAGATCTAACACATCAGATTTCTTGACTCCTTTTTAAAGTCACCTAAATCATCAGGTTTCCTGGTGGGTCTTCCAAAAAAAGATAAATCTAACCTTGTTCAGATGGCCAACACCCATCCTGGTTTTGGAAGATACTTCCTAACTTAGGTTGTTATCATTGAATTATCTAATTCTGATTATTCTACTCTCTTAATGAAAATAGTTCTTATAACCATGTGAAAATATGAATTTCACAATTGTATCGGAAGCAGTAAAATGAACACTTTACAATTCACACCTTAATAATTCCATCATAGTATTTTATAAAATTGAATTTCATTAGTTGATAATTGGAACCATATTGGTGCCACTAAAAGAATACCTTATTGAGGTCCTAAATTTCATGCTGATAGAATTATAGCCTCTTTTAGCTTATATGCAACAAAGTACATAATAAAAAGAAGACATTTAATGCCAGCATATTGGAGACTGGAAAGAAATATATCTTGCCTGTATTCTCCAGAGATGTCTCATAGTTCTTTCCCAGATAAAAATATCCAAACTCCTTCTCAGTAACAATTTCTAAAATAGCTCGGGGCCATAACAGACATGACTTGAAACTAGTCTGAGGAGTGTGTGTGTGTGAGTGTGTGTGTGTGTGTGTGTATGTATGTGTGTGTGTGCAGAGATGTGTATATGGAAATACATAGAAACATATGCAACTAAGCAGTTCTGTGTTCATCGTTGATCATGATTTTGGTGAGTGGTTAATCAATTTCTTATTTGGCTTTATAATTAGAAGTGGTCAGCTAATCTCTGGAACTAATAATCATTTTATTTCCCACAAATGATATCTTGAATCAGGAGTTCATAAATGTTTTTCATGGCTAGATTTCATTCTGTAGAGCTTATGTCTTTTATTGCTAATTAAAGATAAGCTTTTCCTAGCCCCACTGTCAACAAGTCAATAAGCATTTATTAAGCACTTACTATGTGCCAGACACTGTGCTAAGTTCTGGGAATACACATGCAAGAAGGAAAACATTCTTTGCTCTCAAGAATCATGAGAAAGACAATACATAAAAGGAAACTGAAAAGGAGGGTTGGGGAAGAGGAAGCCATCACACCAGCAGGAAGAAGTCCAGAGATCACTGTCCAGAGGTAAATGAAGCATCACAAGATTATAACCTGGAGACAAATGAAGGAGTGAGCATGGGATTGGCCTGGGTATTTATTCAAAATGAAGATTCTGGAGAAAACCAGTTAATGACAGGAAGAGGTCACCAGAGTAAAGCATACTTACAGGGTGAGAAAACCTGGAACAAAGTGAAATTTCAGGCTGAAGATCTTTGTCTTTGTAATTCAGCTGACTGAAAAAAAACATAAAAGATAAAACATTCACACTCACATGAACACAAACTGCTTTTAAATTCCTTTTCTTTCTGTCTAGTACAGAGTTGTTCTTTCCCTACTTCCTGGAAGAAAACCTTCAGAACCCCATTTCTTTACTGCTTTTCCCCTAGAGGTTTTTTTTTGTTTGTTTGTTTTGTTTTGTTTTGTTTTTGTTTTGTTTTTTAATATCTCTTGTGTAGACCCTTCCCATATTCCAGCTTGAAAATTGCCACAGTCCAGTGATCCCAGATAACTAATATTTACTCAACTCTATACTTGCTGACATCAGACTGAGGGTCGATGATAAATGATCAGTGGGACATCCTGCTGTCAGTCAGGGTCAAGAGACCCCCACTCAGTGGAGCTTTTATCTCAAAGGAGTCCTCAGCTGTATGGGAGAGTAGCTAGTATGAGTGCAGGTAAAAGTTTATTTCTTTTTAATGAGAAAGGGTGCACAGTCTCTCACTCACAAAGCATGGTTTGAGAGACAGATTGGCACCCCTGCAAAGGGAATTACCTCTTTTATTCCCCAACAAGAGTTCTCCTCCCTAACCATAAGCTACTATTTTAGAAACATCTACAGTCATGTTTCTCCCCATTTACTCTTCAAGACTTCTCATCCTCCTCACCAACTTCAGTTGTTTCTTTTATATTTTACTATCCTTCTTCCTTCTCCACTTCCAGTTTCCATTTCTCCTTTATAAATTGTCTTCTTCCATTAGAATATAAGCTTTTTGAGGCCAAGAAATCTTGTTTGCTACAAACAAGCTTAGCATAGTGCACATAGCAAGTGCTTAATAAACTACCTATCTAACCTTTCTGTCCATCTATCATCTATCTCAAATATACAAACTCAAATTTCCTAACTTTAAATGGTCAAAGCTATTTAAGAGCATGACATAATTGGTAACACACTAAACTTTGGAAGACTTGAGTTTGAATCTTGCCTCAGACTACTAACAATTGTAGTATAGGTAAGTCAATAATATTCTCTGAGCTTTAGTTTCCTTAAGGGAATACCCACAGCACAGATTTGATAGGGTTATTATAAGATTCAAATGAGAGAAAAAAACAAAACTTGTTTTTTGGCACTTAAATTACTTCATAACATGTTTCCAATCTTTCTCTTCAGACTTGTTTGCCGTTATTCCTCCCCAATATTCCAGTATAATTTTCCAACTTTCTGGTGCCCAAGCAAAACTAGATTTAATCCACCTCTATGTGTAACTTCGTATAGGCTTTCCGGGTGCATGAAATATAGTCTTACTTCAATCCCAATCAAAGGTTAGCTTGTCTTTTCCTAGAGAGTCCTTCATTGATCCCACCAATTATTTGTGCTTTTCCTCTTACCCTGAAATTACTTTATCTTCATTCTTAATTTCTTTTACATTTATTTATAAAGTGGCTCCATGATATAATGAAAAGGAATCAAGAAGACCTGAATTTGAGTCTAGCCTAAAGTACTTATTAGCTGTGTGATCCTAAGCAAGACATGTCACTTCTATTTGCCTCAGTTACTACATCTGTAAAATGGAGATAATAATGTCACCTAATTACCATGGTTGCTGTGAGAATCACATAAGATAATATTTGTAAAGAATTTAGCACAGAGCCTGGCACATAGGAAACACGATATAAACGTAAAATGTTTTCCCCTGTGGAAGATTAGCTCCTAGAAGAGTATCCTAATTTATTTTTGCCTTTTTATCTCAAGCAGCTAACACATTGCCAAATGCATAGTAAGTGCTTAATAAATGTTCATTGAATTGAATTACATGAAGTAATTTGAAAACTTTAAAATGCTAATATAAATGTCAATCAATATTATTTCTATTCAGAATCAAGTGTTTTCAAGATGCCTCTCCTGATATATTTCAATTAGTGTCTAAACAACTTCTCATATAACTGTAAACAGAAGTAGTTCAAACCCCTTTGGAAATAACATATACATATATATATATATATAATATATATATATATATACATATAAATTGATGTCCACTACTTTTGCTATTACATAATGTTATTTTCTCAAATCCCCTGGATATTGTCATTTAAAATTGTCATATCAGCCATATCAAGTCCCTGTCTAGATAATTACTATTAACAGTATAGTCAACAGTGATAACTGACTTGGTCCAAATTACAGACTGATGTTCAGTTACAATTACCAGTGTTTAAAGTAGCTAGACTTAGATTGACAAGTTGGTCGTGATTTGAGTAGTTGCATTATTTGGCTATATCTATAGATTAAAAATCAATCAGCACAAAATCTTTGAATGCCTACAGTGCCTGCTATGTTAGGAATTCTATATGATTGTTGTTTCATCATTGTTTGGTCATATCCAACTCTTTATGATCTCATTTGGGGTTTTCTTGGCAAAGATACTGAAGTGGTTTGCCATTCTTTTTTCAGTTCATTTTACAGATAAGGAAACTCAGGCAAACAGAGTCAAGTAACTTGCCCAGAGTCACTTTATCTACTAGGCCACCTATGTGCCTCCCTGACTCCCTGAACTAATGGTATTAAACTATAACAGAAACATGGGCCAGTGTACATAAAGATCCCTGGAAGCCACATATGGACTTAGTTTTAAAATGTAATATTATCTATATTTTTATCTATTTTATTAAATATTTGCTCTTTTTTGTTAAATATTTCCCAATTACATTTTAATCTGGCTCCCTCAGGAATGCTGTGCTTGCAAATGAAAAGGTTCTTTCCATTAAACCATAGTAACTCTCTGTAAAGGGGGCTATTCCTCTCCACAGTCATGCAACAGGCAAAGCACAAATTCCTATCAGGAAAAGGAGCTGGAGTTACTAAGGGTTCAATGACTAAATTACCAGATGCCACATCAACCTCAGAATATTAACCCAGATTCAGGACCACTGTACATACACAGGTAAGATTCGATTCAAAACTTTCCTTTTTAATATCTCAGTCCAAGTTTGTATGAAGTCTCTAAACAATAATTTATAATTTATTTAGCACATATTGTCCATATCACATTTAAGATTCTCATCCCCTTCTCAAGCTACCACTAATGTTTACTACTTAAGTCACATTGAACTACCTACTCATTTAACCCCCCTGGGTCCAACTTTTCTCATCTGCAAATTAAAGGGATGGGTTATGTGGTCCCTCATATTCTTTTCAACTTTAGGTCTTTAATCCTATGAATTTCTCATCATCAATAACAAACTATTCTTCACAATGCACATTAAGCCACATTTACTGAACAAAATCAGAAGTAACCATGATAATATTAAAACTTCCAACAATCAAGAATCTACTATTCCAGGTAAATTCTGAAGTCTCAACATCCCAGCAATTGCAATGAAAACAATATCAATAATTTCAGTTTTAATATTTCTGAGCAATGTCTTCCTACTGATCCTAATAAGGTCCAAAATCTTAATTCTCTTCTCTATATATCTTTCTAAAGGATGTCATACAAACACTTGGTCTCACAATCACAAAGATTAAGAGTCTTATCATTATCCAATTCACCTTGTCTCATTGTATAATCAAAGTTCTTGGGATTCTGAGCCAGATTCCTCTGCAACTGATATTGACTTCTTGACCAGTTGCCAGTTAAAAGCTAGAGTCCAATATATCAGCATGAAGGATCTGTCATCCACTGCTGTTTTGGAATTTCATTCTCCTTCTGGCTCTGGTTCTTATGCTCTAGACTTTGACACGAAGCCTCAGTCACCTTCTTATACTGGAACTTCTCTTATCTCATGGGATCTTCTCAACCCTGAAGCATCCTTTTGCCATGACAGCTCCCTTCTCCAATTGGTGAATTCCTCTAGGGGACTTCATTTTGGAGAGGGACCCAGACCAGCCATGCTCCATTCACCTTTTTGCTTTGCTTCCAATTCTCTGGACTTCAACACCATTCTCTTTTGGGTGTACAGCTACTCTCAAAAAAAACCCCACATTTTTTTTGGCTTTTTGTGTAAAAGCTTCTTCAAGGCATAGATTTCTTTGTTTTTTGCTTGCATTTTATATCCCCAGCACTAGCACAATGCTTGGCGTACAGTAAGTACTTTAAAACTGTTTTCTTGGAACTCTTCTTTCTAAACTTTTCAACATGTTTGTTATATTTTCCTGTTTTGGTATCTTCTAGAATCATTAGCAAACCTGCCAGCTTGCTGGGGGAGAAAGTAGTCCTAAAACAAATTATAAGAACAACCACCCTCTGGAAATCCTACTGTAAATTCATTGTCTCTATTCACTTTCTTTCAAATTACTCCTTCAAAATGTAAGAGAAAAGACTTTTGTTGCTGTTCAGTCATTTTTTAGTTCTAGCAGACACTTTGTGACCCATTTGGGGTTTTCTTGGCAAAGATACTGGAGTGATTTGCATTCCTTCAACTCATTTTATAGATGAGGAAATAGGGTTGGGTGATCTGTGCAGGGTCACACAACTGATAGGTGTCTGGGGCCAGATTGAAATTCAGATCTTTCTGATTTATGGTGCTCTATCCACTGTACCACCTAGAACTTTATACTTTGTCCCAGTCATCCAAAAGTAATCTTTTTATTCTGCTCAGGCTATTGAGGGCAACTAAAGAAAAAAACATTTTTTTTGACTTTATTTTGTTTACTTTGTTTTCTCGTCTTCAGTTTTTCTTTGATTCTTCTGTGTCTTTATTCTAAGGTGGAAAAAGAATAGAGAAATAAATTTATATAATAGCAGACCATTAAAATAATGAACAAAATGGCTAATGTGGACATATTTGTCTAATATTCTACTTTCATGTCTTTTTCTCCCTCTTTAAAAAAATCTTATTGATATATTTCAGTCCTGCTCCCTTCTGAGTAATTAACTTGCATCCATAACTGACTCACTGAGAAGGGGATTGAATCTATATTTGTTACAAACAAACTGGTTTTCTAAAAGGCAATATTTCTATTGCCTCAGAATATTATCAAACAGCATTGCAAAACATTTTTCTATCATAGATTAAAATTTAGTGACAAATCTATGTAAATGAACTAATTTAGATTATATTATGAATTTTCAAAGAAAATCAACAAAATATTTTGAGGCTGAAAAACAAGGTGTTGCTTGGAGCAACCTGGTCCAGAAATTACTATCCTACTATATAAACAGACTCAAATCAATGATATTTATAGGAATTAGTAGGCAGGGTTTGGAAAAGGAAAGGCAAGAAGGAAATTTTGAGGTCTTCCAAAATAACAAGGCAAAATAGCAAATAAAGTTTCTGTGGTAAGAGGATACCTATCATAGAATTCTCTCTCCAAAATGGAGACTCAATTTTCATTTTACTGGAAGAAAGGATAAGAGAGTCAGATAAGAGACAAATCCAAAAACACATCTTTCCTTTCTTGGCATTTTTTTACTCTGATAAAGAGAAGATTAAATGGGAGGAGTCTCACATTTTCACCATTAAGGAGAAGCTCAGGTGAAAATTTGAGAATTAAATACCTATGGGAACCTTCTGGTATCACTGAATAGCTCCAGGTAGAGATTTCAAGAAGTTTAATTAGTGTTGGCCAGAGTCCTCAGTTAGATGCTAGGATTTGAAGAATCTAGAAATAATATGAGAGTTCATAGTTCTCAAAGGTTACAACAAGCAGGTTGGCAAACCAGAGAGACGGGATGATGGCTAGGACAAAGGCCAGAGGTCAGGACAGATAATAGGGCAG